>JAIPRL010009184.1:0-18327 GCA_025469235.1 Pemphigus obesinymphae | reverse complement strand
ATAAAGTCATTATTTTCGAAATTACGACGAAATTAAAATTCTCGATTTTACAAAATCGTATTTTTCGTAATTTTTTGGTAGTTTTTGCTTACGCATTAAAAAACTATTATGAAAATCGAAAAATGACTTCTCAAAAGTACCAACTAGATGCAATTTGCTACCGGAAATCGGGTATGAGTGTAAAGATCGGAGCACTCCTTCTGGTAGAAAAAGTGTTTACAGAAAAAAAAAAAAAATAAATAAATAAACATCATTGTAAAACCATAAGCTTCCTCGCTACGCTCAGAATCTAAAATAGTAGGTACCTAATTATAATATTATTATTTTTAGCCATTTTTTTCACTGAGAAAATTAATATAATAATATAATTGACAATACACACCTACTTATTAACTATAAATTATATCTAAATTTTTATATTAAAGTTTAATATTGTGTGATTTATGTGATTTATTTAAGAGGACGTATACCTACACATTTTCAATGAAAAACTTGCATTAGAATTTTTCATTTTTATTAAGTTACAAACATGTTAGAAATACAAAATAAAAAATAAATTATAGCTTATAATATAACCTATTACTCTATACGTAGTTTTTTTTTTAGATATTAGTTTGTTTAAGATTTAGTTATTTAAACAAATCAAAAACAAAAAAATTTTTTAACAACTTATAAAATGCATAAAAATGTATATATCAAAAATCAGCTAGGTAAGTCACTAAATATTTTGTTCTCCATAATTTATTTTTCTATAATATTTTATACTCTCAAGTTGATAAAAATAGAAAATCCGTAAACATATTTTTTTTAAAAATATTAAAATATCGTGATTATATGTTAATAAAAAATGATATTGACACAAGTGACAAGACTATTTTTAAATTACTTAAAAAATATATATAAATATTTTAAAGTTATCAAATATTTTTTTTTATTCAAATTTTTTAAAAATTGCCTATACAGAACTCTTTGAAAATATTTTTTTAATAATTAGTATTATATACACCTATATAAAATCTCATACCACTAACTTATGTAATTACTAAATTTATTATAATAAATAAATATAATACTTTCAAACTATTTATTTCATCAAATATCAATAAAAAATATTATTATTTAAATAATCATATTTAAAATTGGAAAATATCATTACTGTCCTACTAAATATAGTTAAAAACAAAATAAAATAATATAATATAGGTACTATAAAATAGTATGTACTTATTACATAAAATCAATTAACTCTGATGGAAAAAATAATGAAATTACTTATAAAAATGTGATTGAAATTTAAAAAAGTATTCGGAATAGTTGTAAAATGTATTCAAAATACTGTAAAAAAAGTATTAAAAAAAGTAGGTACTCTAAAACCCAAGTCTGTAATTTATATATCATACATACCTACCTATTATAATGTAATTAGATGAAATATCGGAACAAATCTAGTTTACCGGACACATTTCTTTTTATCAAAAGTATTTTTTCTCACGATTCCAAATTTATAAAAATTAAATGAGAAAAAAGCGGTTAAATAGTTAAAATAGTTTAAATATTTAAATAGTCATTTGAAAGTGGTCAATTTTGCATAATGCATTATACGTGTAATTCCATATATATGTAATCCATATTGGAATAGTACCGATTACGAGATGTATGGGTTTCCACTGTTTCAATTTTGTTAATTACGATAAAATAAATTAAAAATGCTGTCCCCATCCTCCAGGTAAAAATCATATTAATACTGTAATACTGAAAAAGAATACGGGGGGGGGGTGTAATTAAACGACAGTAAAGTTCAACCATAGTTTACAGTATAAATATATACATTAAATATAATTTACTAAAGACAAATCTCATAAAAATATTATCTGTGTTTAACTTTTTAAAAATGATCTGCATTTTGCAAGGGCCTTACAGAAAAAATGACAAACTAAGCGTACAAACTATATGTTGAACTTGAATACGAGATTAAATTGAATCAATTATTAATTTAGAACTATGGATTTTTTTGCAATAAAAATAAAAATAAATTTTTATTTGAATTTTTTTATAATTTTAGAGACATTCTCGGTTTATTTTTATCTGTATTGAAGTAGACGTATACATATATTATATATATATATATATATGAGACTTAAGAATAGGCAAATATTAACTGTGGGTCCTTGAACCTTTTGAATCCCCCTCCCCCTCCATTAGATCTGCCACTGAATATCCCTCTGGGATGTACATGGATCGTCCTTTGGTTAAGAAATAAGAATTACTGATCTTTACCTAAAATTAGAATAATATTACTATAATACATTATCTATTTACATGCTTGGATAGTATTTAGAATATTTTTAAGATACTTTTCAATAGTATTTTATTCCTTGAATAGAAAAATACTTTTAAGGTTCTAATTATATTTAAAAAATAAAAATTTATTTTATAATGTTTCTAAACATACATTGATGACTTTTCATATGATTAATATTTTCATTTTGAAATCTAGAATATATAATATATAATATAATTTATTAAGAAAAATATTCTAAAAATGTTTGAAATACTTTTTGTGAAGTACTCCAAATATTCTGGAATACAATTATTATAAAGTATTCGAATACATATTCTGAATGTATTTTTTTTCAGATTGTATGTATTCGAAATACTTTAAATAAATATTTTACCCAAGCTACCTACTTAAATACTCGTAAATAAAATGTTCTGGTTTCATATTATTATGTTAAGAAATAAGAACATGTACCTATACTATTTAGGTACCATATTTAACATATACTTCCACTTATATTTTATTTATTTGACGGGATTGATATAAAGAGTAATCATTTCATGAAAAAAATCGTATAATATGAACACCGTCAAAGCACATTATTACCATTCTGTAAATATATATAATATATATGTATATATGGGATGTTTTCACAGAAAGGTAAGTATTTTTCACACTCCGATAAAGATAACATAAACGCATCGTCAGATTTGTATACGAAAAATACTTTTTAAATGTATATTTTGTTATAAATGCTTTAAATTAACATAAATAAAACAAATATTATTTACAATATATAAATGAAAACAGTATTCATATCAATAATAATGTCGAATAAAAAAAACTCCAAATATATATATTTTTTAGATCGAAAACCTAAAGTAGTTCTCTTGATGTCAAATCATAATTATTTTTTAATCAAAACATTAAAAATGTGTACACTTAAATATTTAATTATTAATTTATATCAATTATTTGTTCATTTACCTACATAAATATTTTCCCACGACTGCAAAAACTCTGATATTAATATATTATAGTTTTATAGTCAAATATCGAAATATATGTTATATTTTTCTACATTGTTTCTTAAAAAAAGTAAACACTTAAACTTAAATTTCTTTTAAATCTATAATAGTATTAGAGAATAATTTACTCATAGATATAAAACTGTATTTTAAAATGATATGAAATTTCGAAAAGTACTTTCAAAGTCAGCATCAAGTGTCATGGTTATAAAAAGATGCAATGGGAGTATACTATTAGACATCATCTCCAATTTTCCCAGTAAATCATTTTATAAATAACTTTAAAACCTTGATGAGTTATAGTCTCTTAGTTAAAAAATAAGACTTAGTTTTAATATTTACCTCTAAATTCAAATATTGATTATAATTTTCTAATTACAATATTTCAATTAGTCCAATAATTCAATTTATCGTACTTACGTAGGCTCTAATATATTTAATGTAGGTACATACGTACTTAGTTATCTTTATTAAAATTTAAAATAAATAAATAAATAAATAAATGTTTTTGGTTTATAGAGTTATAGTGGTTTATAGTGAGTAACTAAGTTCTTATGAGACTATATATTTGACTTACATAATTTTATCATTCCTTAAATGTACTCTTAACGTGACCTATGAGCATAATCAGTACCGGATCTAGGGGGGGGGGCGAACTGGGGCACTAGCCCTGGACGCCATTATGTTGGGCGCAAAATGTAAAAATATTTAAACTTTTCGTCTCGCTTTTGGAAATGAGGTCCCATTGATCACTTAATTTTTGATAGGAATTGACGAATGACCATTTTTTTTTTTTTTTGCTTATTAAAATTTAAAAAAGGGCTCTACAATTATTTTTGCCCCGGGCGACAAATTCTCTAGATCCGGCACTGAGCATAATATATATGATATGTTGTAGTAATTATGTCAGATTTCAGCCATCGTTTTATTGACTTATTATGGTTTTATCGTGTCTATTACGTATGATTAAATAATAGGTATAAATAATTCAAATATCAAATGTGTATGTAAACCGAGTGGAAACTGTATTTCACAGGAGAGAGTAAAAGTTATACACATTATAGTCAGCATATTATCATCAGAGAACAGGTGATTTTAGGGATTTATTTGTGGTTTCTTTGATAATTCGCTACATAGGAATTGTAGTTAAAATCCATTGTTTAATTACGAGATTAATAACAAGGATATATTATAATATAGTTTAAGCATTTACTATGTATCATATATATAAATTATATACAATATATATACGCTCCTGTAGAATCTGGATTTAAATAAATCGAACGGATAATAATTACATAATGTGTTTGAAATACGTTTTGAAAGTCGTTATAGTTTTTATACTCCTTTTAGGCCAGAAATTTGGTGATACGAGAATAATTTTCAAAATTAAAATTTATATTATAGTACTTAAAAAAATATTAAGAAAAGTGGCTCATCCATTATTTCCTTCATATATAAATTGTGAAGTGGTATTTTCGGAGATTTATTAAGTAGTTTTTCAACAAGTTGAAGTTTTGTAACTTTGAATTTCAAAACTAAATACTTAGACACGATCAACAAAATTTGATCACATAATTTTCAGAGTAAAAATATATATAGTTATAATAAATTTAAAAAAATGGTATACAATTTTAGATTATTTTGTAATTGGAAACTCGTTTTATGTCAAAATTAAAAAGCCAGTCAATTCTCTATAGTAGAGAACTTCGCTTATTAGATAGTTTACCTACTGGTGATTGATTGTGGATATACAGGCTTTGAGAGGAATGATAAATCATTTCTTTTGGTAAAACGATTCTGAGCTATATTATATAATGTAAATATGTCTGAAAAATAATATTCAAAAACATATAAAATATTTATGATAGGAAAATGAAAATATATAGTCTGTGAGAATTTAAAGGTCCTATAGAATCATATTATTTTCGCATTCATTGTAAATGAAAAAAAAATCGATAATCCTCTCCAAACCTTTTTAATCACACACAGGGAAATTAATATATACAATATACATGTAACAATGTTCTATTTAAAATATAGATAATTACGCATAAAAATACACATTTGTTAGAGAATTTTACATTGTATTTTTCTTGTAAGAAAAAAAAAATTAAATAAAGGCATTAATGTATTATCTACTCTTGTTACCGTTGAAATGTGTTTAAAAATTTACATCATTACATAGCTTAAGTCTATATTTAAGCGCTCCAAGTCCGAGTATAATATAATTATATTTACACTGAATATAACAATTGTATTGAAATTAAAAAAACGTTAGCACTTCACATACGGTACAATATTCAAGTAAGCGTTCAATGGGTTTCCTCTAACAAAATTTAAGTGTACCTAAAACATACAATGTATAACACTTTCTAACCGTTTTAATTTTTAACTTTAAAGATTATATTTAAATTACATGCTAATTATCACTGTTCACTAATTGCTCATTTATTTTCGCTGTAAACATATGTACATAATATATGAATAGCTGCAAGGTAATAAATTATATAACTTAACATTATAATGTAGGTGCATTGAAAGTTTGATACAAATCGTATTGATTATGTAAAATAGTTTTTTCACTATTAAAAATAGATAAATTTATGTGGTTGACCAGATTTCATCAAAATCGATTTTCTTTATTTTATCGTAGGTAATTTAGAAAGTCTGTCGATTATTTATTTTAGTATTGATATTATAATATTCAATATTTTCAAAGAATGTTTGATTATTTTTGGGTCAAATGTAATATTTGAAAATGCGGATTTTTTTTTTATTATTATAGATATAAAGAAAATACAATAAATTTAGCGTAGCGAAGAGGTTTAGAAATAAAATATCTTCTCTCAATGATGATTTACAAAAAGGGTTTTATATTTTATATTATTGTGATTCTGAAAATCAGAGAGAAAATGTTTAGCCATAATGTAATAATTCTAACCTTCTTATAATAAAATCCTTATTGTGGTAGGTACTGTTTTTTTATTATATAATTTGTAATTTTAAACGCCAAGATATAGGAATTTAATTAAAAATTTATCTTATTTTATTTTATTTTAATGTTATTTTTTCTATTATTTAAAAATCGTTATTCACAATTTATTTCTAATGAGTATTTTATTTGTATACTATATGTATGTATGTATGTATGTATGTATGTATATATGCCATCCTTAAAATCGTAACATAAATTACATTTTCATACATATATGTGAATTTTATTGTAAAAATCTTTAAATAATCATGATTTGAATAAACGGTAAATACAAACACATAACTAATGACCTAGATGATTAAATACAAGCATTACGTCAGAAAATGATTAAATTAAAGAAAAATTATTTAAAAAAAAAAAAATGCGTTTTTAAATAAGTATACACATTACACATACATTTCTAAAAAACATTTAATTGATTTTAATTATTCAAATTACAAATATTATTAACTTGTGATGAATATGCTCGTATATTATATATATATATATATATATATATATATATTTATAAATTAATCTAATTAATGTATTTAATGGTTTTATCTAATTTTTTGGAACAATAAATAATATAATCGCTTACGAGTAGAAAAGCAAATTTGTTTAGTTTTTTTTTGTTGTTGTTATACCTTATTTATTATATATTTAGTTACAAAGTTATGAGATATAATTTTAATTTATTTTTTGTCACATAGTCGAATTTAATATACCTATGTATATTGTATATTATTAGATTACGCACGAAGTGCAGTGTTTAAGTAAATATTTATTATTCATTTGTTAAATTATTTTTTTTATTAACTGTGCTTTCTATATACGATTGCCTTACTAAAATAATATATATTTGATGAATGATATGCATTCATTATGAAGTCATATATTGTATAGCTACTAGCTAGTATAAATTCAAAACTTTCACAGATAATATTCCATACATTATGTTATATATCGAATAGTGTATAATGATGAATGAACAATACGAGTATATAATATGACATTTAACAAATAATAAGTACTTAAAATAAAATCGGAATAAAATATATTATACGAGTATAAATGTAAAATTGCAATTGATATTTTGCTTTATACAAATTAAAACGACATTTTTATGTAGGTAATTACCTAATATTATCACTCTACCATTTATTTTTATAAATAATTTTTATCAATTTATGATAGGTACTTTGTAATAGTAATAATTATTAGTACCTTCCTAGCTTATTAGAGCTCTTTGAAATATTTAACAATCTTCATCGTTATAACATTTTTATATTACAATACATAAAGCTTTCATATGAAAAATATCTAGAATAATACATTTTGAATAAATTAATCAGGGGCGGATATGAAGCTCATTTAAGGAAGGGTGATTAGGGATAATTGAGAAATCAAGGTCTAATCCCTATTCAAAATCGATTTTACACTCCTAAAATAATGATATAAAACTCCAAGGAGGGAGCGATCGACACGTCCACCCTAAAATCCACTCCTGAAATAAACTAATTAATGTTTACTAAACTTACAATAGTAAAGAAAAAATAAATGTAACGTTTTTTACAATACTAAAATACCTATACTATGTTATTGAAATTTAGTGTACTTATATTATATATTCGTATATATAGTACTATTATATTTTTATATGTTGATTGTTATAAAAATTGACCATATCAATAATATCATATTCATATAATAATATCAATAAAAAAAAAAACCCTATAAATGAATTTCATATATAGGTGTGCATTTAAAAATATGAAAATCATTTTTGTAGGTACGTTTATTTATGATCTAGACCTTACTTAGGTAATATATAACATATATGTACATACATTATATTTTTGATATTTGTGTAATTTTAAGTCGAAAGGGTTTTTTATTCGGAAAATGTATAGAACGGACATTTACGTTTATTCAAATATAATCTACCTACGTCCTAGACTTATGTTAAAGTAAATTTATTTTTTGTCTACTTTTAAGTAATACAAAACTATCCTGACCAAGAATCGAAGAGACGATAGATTAACATATCTACCACTTATATATCATATAAACACTTTTATTTTTAAATAGTTTTGCACGAAATTTAAATTTAAATTTATATTCAATTTTTTTAAACTGTGTAATTATTATGTAAGTTAATATTTTTTTCATTTTAACATTAAACTTAATGACTTAAAACTATTTATTTGTTATCTATCTTTAAACTTGTAATTGAAGGCTTTTGGGTATTCGACAGTGAACTTAGCGTATTAATTTTTGTTCATTAAGAGTTAATTGAAGTTAATATTTGTATAAATTATATATACGTCCACATTATAGCTGTACCTATATAGGGTAAAAACTAAAAATACTAAACGATTTCTGAATATGATATAGGTAGGTACTATGTATAATAATAATAATAATAATAATAATTCCGTCTTAGGCATATAAAACTTAAAAAAAAAAAAAAAAAAATTAGTATTCTGAGTATGTGTTATCGTATATAGATATAATAATATAAATAAGTACCTATATTTACAATGAATTTCGAATAATCGTGAAAGCGTTTGGATAATATTTTCGAAAAAGTGGATTTAAATAGTATTATGCGAATATTTGAACAGTGTTCCGAATATAATAGGTACACATACCGTACATAAATAGTATACATATATACTTTATTCACGGAATACTATATAACCCGAGATCTACTTCGGGACCGTATACAATATATATATATATATATAACTCGATTTTTATATACAACTTATTGTGTATACCTACGGTATATGTACGTATATTTATTATGTTTTTTTTTTTTTTAAGTCACGTTTTAGTTTAATTAAAAACGTGTAAAACAAACTCACCTCTCGAATTCCAGATATGTGCACAACCGTGTTTTACAACCACTGTGCACGACACGAGCAATGCAAAAAATACGGTATCGCGTAAAATTTCCATTTAAAATATTTTCGACCGTTCGGACGACGGACGATTGTTTTTTGTTTTAGTGTTTTTTTTTTTTTTCGTTCGTTTTCGATCCACGGTCGGTGGCCCTTACGCTTCAATAACAATGGACTTAATTACAACGTAAACACACGTGTATTCTCATTTATTGCTTGGTTCGGGCCGATGCAGGTTTTATCACTGAATTTACATTCAACGTCCACCTAAAACACAATAATATAAACGTGGTATATAATATATTATGTCGAGTGATTATTTTATTAGGAAACACTCGTTTTCTCAGTAAATTTATGCGCGTTTGTGAATATATTTTTTGAATTAATTACATATTATTTACACCGAAACAATCATTGGTTTTTACTGATTTTTGAATTCAAATCTCAATTCTTAACTCAATATTTATTTTGAACATTTTATTGTATACAATATTTAACCCATAGTTAACCATTTAAAATTGAGGGCAATAGTGCGGCGAGGGAATATTATCAGGGATTCTCCTGCGGCAGTCCCTCGACGTCACTTAAAATGTTTACAGATAATATACTTACCGTTACCTATTTCAATATTCTATATACATTATTATATAAATAATTATGATAGAAAAATTTCGATTTATTTTTTGTAAAAATGTAGTCAAAATGCTTTAACGTAAATTTAAGAAAATATATTATATTCATAAGGATAAAAATAGACTGAGAAATTCGCATATTCCTCTTAAAGAAATATTTATCAATCGGTATATGTGCACAAACGTCGGTCGTCGATTCGTGTGCTGTAGGTGGCACGAATGGTCTCGCGTAAGCTCTGCGGAGTTTCTGATTTTTTTTTTTTTTTACTTTTTATGTTACCTATTTATTTACGTAGTCGTAAAATAAGCATTAATGCCCTTTATATACATAGGAAAAATAATTGTTCATGTGCCATTCATCATCATATTATTATATATCATTATGCTTGTCTAAACGAAATTACCTTAATAACAATTATACGATTTTAATAATGAACAAAACTTCAATTTTATTAAACGGTAAATAAACGTTTATATTTTCAATGCCCAAAACTAATTGTTATTTATTATACAATATTTTAATTTTAAAATATAGTGGAGTTAACTACTGAATATTTATTACAATATTATTTTATTTGAACGTGACTATACAATAATTAAAAAAAATGGTTTAATTCTCATATTAAAAACATGAAAATATGGAATAATATTAAATAAAATGCGTAAATTGTATTTTATTATTATTTTTCTATTTTTAAATTTTAACTTATTTTAAATGGTGTACGTTCCGACTATAATATAAGCAATAAAAATAAATGCTTATTTTAATTTATAATTTATAATAGATACATTCTCATATTTTTGTACAAATGATTTTTTTTATTATTTTAATAAGGAATATAATTGCAGTAAGTTTATAACTTTATAACTTTTTTTTAGAGTCAATATTTAGTGAGGAATATTCAGTAGGATTAAAGAATTAAACAAACTTATTTAAATTTAAAAATTAATTTAGCTTATCCAACACTTTTTAATTAATTATTATATATATATAATAAGTTTAAGATATACATTAAGGTGTTTTTTTATTAAAATGAAAAAAGATTATTAAAATTATAATCAAATTATGATCATATAAAAAGCATATTAAGTAGGTATATTTAAAGATGATGGAGCGAGGAGTCTATATAGGTACCTAATAACTATTTACTAATTTATTACAGTGTACCTATAAAAACTCGATAAAATATTATTATTATTGAAATATTTGTAATATATATATATATAAAGGTAGTGTATTCAATAAATAATTGTATTTTATATTTTAATAATTTTAAGATTAAACCACACGAACAGTTGAGTATAGCTCACTACCCCTAGGATCACTTTAAATCATTTTTATACTTTTATGCCATTAAATATAATTCAATGATGTATCTACAAATATGATTCTCAAAATTTGTAGGTACAAAATATAGTATCTCATGTAGAAATAAATTATACCCTTTTCAGTATTCATGGCATGCATTGTACTTTTCTGAAAGATAAATTGTACATACAATGTGTTAAAAACGAACAAATATAAACACTGCATGGTGAATTGTTTAAATATACTTTTTTTTTTTTTATGTGATATACAACACTGTTTTGGATAATTATTTATTAATTATTATTCTTTATATTTTCTGTAAGTATTACTCGGAATTAAATTAAATTATTATTATCATTCAATACTTGACAAATAATTTAACTCATTTATACACGTTCAATACTATATTCTAAAATCACTTAACCAAATTCATCAATTAAAATAGGAACTTAAATAGAAATAATAATCGATACAACATTTAATATTATTGTTATTTTTGTATATTATTTTCATTAAAAATTGTTTTAAACAATATTTTAAAGTAGTATAGTCTGTACTAATGCTACTCAAACTATTTATAATGTGGTCTGTGATGTAGTTATATATGATTTAAAGTTACCTGGATTTAAAGTTAAATAATTTTATTATTAAAAAGCCAGTCAGTAGGTTGTAGGTAGGACTGAAGGAGTGGAAGTATTTATTTATAATATTATGCATTTATTAGTTGGTATTTATTAAAATTATTATTTTTTTTTTTTCATAATATACTAATTAATAGTAAAACTGTGATAAAGTTAAGTATATTAAAATTGAAGTACAAAAAAAAAAAATCGTTGCTATTAATATTTAAAAACAAATTTTATTATTAAGTTTATTCCTATTTTATATTTAAAGTGATGTAAGGAATAAATTATTGGTTTTATAGTAATATAATACCTACTGCAGTTACCTTTTTTTATACTTAGTAGTAAAAATACTCAAAAAGTATTTCGTTAGTAATCGATTGAAAATTTAAAAAAAAATTTACTACATTTTATAACGATTAAAATGAAAGTTTCCGATGAAATCTTGAATAACTTTTAAAATACTTCAAAAAGAATTTAAAGCAAGCGTTTATAAGGTTCATTTAAAACCGTTTTCGAATATTCCATGGTTGATCATTGCGTTCAAATTCAAAATAAACTTGCACTGTAGTTAATAAACAGAGAGAGGGGAGTACCCAAATGGGTCACACCCAGTCATTTATCTGATATTTATTTTCATTTAAGCTTTATTTGCACGTGAATTGTATAGGATGAGGGACTGGTCGTCCTATTACCGAGATTCGGATATTAATCTCCATAGTCTCGGAGTAGTAGGTATTGGTGGATTGTGATTGTAATTAAATTATGGAATGAGGCCCAGTTCTATGAATTATCTGAGGGACCTATAGTTTTGTCAATGTCTTTTAGGTGTGTATGCTGTGAGTAAAAGGCTTTCGAAGAGTATTTTTGATAAGCTCTGGATTTTTTCGTGTATTTAAGGCATGTTAGTGAAATTTCTTAGTGTAGTGTTCCTGACGTACCAAGGAATGCCTGTGATCGTCAAAATCACTATGTTCTGGATGGCTTCTAATTTTGATTAGTTTATTTTGGACATTTGGGCACTCCATGCAGGATTTGCATATGTCAGTTTTGTTCTAATGTACATTTCTTAAATGGTAATTTTTGTTATCGCAGGGATAAGGCTACAACTATTAAGTAGGGGATTTAATGTTGCTCTGGTTCTTCAAGATTTTTGAGTAGTTATGGCTATGTAGTTGTTGAAGGATAATAATTTGTTGTCTAAGTGTACTCCGAGATATCTGGTTTTGAGACTCCATGGAATGAGATTTCCTTTGATTTCTAATGATTCTGAGTTAATTTTTACTCGTTTTCCAAATTTCATTAACACCGTTTTGTTTGCATTTCCAATTTTCTAGCCAGAGGATAAGGAGATTTATTTGTTTTTGTAATTTACTTGCCGCGTGACGAATACTGATACTTGTGGTGTGTATCATTGTAACGTTAGCAAACAAGTTAATATGAGCTCCAGGATTTACAGGCATGTCATTTATATAGGCCACAAACAGCAGCGGAGACAGACAGGAACCCTGAGGGACTCCAGCTGCCGCTTTTCTTGATGATGAATGGTTGTTATCAACAATGACCGTGCACGTTTTGTTGTTGAGGAATGGCTTGATAATACCAATTACTTCTGGATGAGTGTCTAATCTGAGATGTTTGATAAGTAGGTCTTTGTGCCATACTTTTATCAAAGGCCTTCTCAGGAAAGCTGCTGTTACTTATTCTTCTTTATTAATAGTATTTGTTACATATCTAGTCGACTAGTTCAATCAATTGGGCTGTCGTGGAATGGTTAGCACGAGACGTAAATA
This sequence comes from Pemphigus obesinymphae, assembly GCA_025469235.1. Taxonomy (NCBI): domain Eukaryota; kingdom Metazoa; phylum Arthropoda; class Insecta; order Hemiptera; family Aphididae; genus Pemphigus; species Pemphigus obesinymphae. Next base: position 4,781 of record JAIPRL010009184.1, on the reverse strand, counting down.
GTTTTGGGCGTATTTCCCCCAATATTGCTGTTTTGAGTTTTACTGTTAAAATCACTTCGAAAATTGTTGCAATTGTATTTAATAGTGAGATGGGTCTGTAATTGCGGGGTATTTTTAAATCTTTTTCCGGTTTTGGAATCATTATAATATTCGCATTTTTTCAACTTTGAGGGAAGTGTTTGAGTCATAGATAGGAGTTTTATATTTCATTTAAGTGAAGGATTGTTTTCTCTGAAAGTGGTTTGAGGGTTCGATTTGGATTGCCATCCGAACCAGGGGCCTTGTTACAAGATAGATTTTTTATTATATTTTTTATTTTCTCGGGGAAAATGGGAGAGATAGGCCACGAACTCCGGCTATGGTTTCTAGCATTTGTATTGAGTTTGAGACCTCAGCTTCATACTTTGAGATATTATGTGAAAAGGTGAATTGGGTCTTAAGGGTATCCGTAAACAGTTCAGATTTTAGTTTCGGGTTAAATACCATTATATGCCATTCCATTCGCACCGTTTCAATATTATATTTTTATAGTACAGATACAGGAAATAATTAATAGGTTTTCCAACTGGGTATTATAATATAATAGGAACACAGAAAAAACAGTAGATTATAAAATAGAATCTTAGTGTAATCTATCCAATGTACTTACATCGTGCTCGTACAAGTTTTATTGAAAATAAAAATTGAATAACACATTAAAACTACTAACCTTTAATTACTTATATAAAGAAAAATAACTAGGTAAAAAATTTTATAGTAAATATCTAATCATTATCATTATATTGACGTGCTATATATCGCTAACTTATTTTTGATAATAATTGGTTAATATACCGCTATATTTTTATTAATATATTTATTACTATTATATATGGTTTTATAATCTATAAGTACCTTTTATAAACAAAATATCATGTTAATATTTGTTAATATATAAACTATGTTTCTATTAAAAATATACTACATATATGTATATATATTTAACGAATAAAGTAGGAATTTAGCAATATTTAAAGAAACAAACACTAGTGATAAATGTTGTCATTTTAATTATAAATGAATATAATATGAAAAAAATAATCAAATATTAAATTTCAAAAATCAAATTTTTAAATACTACGAAGCTCAATGTATACCATTTGGTTGATTTACATTTTATATGAATAATTGTTATATAATTACTCAAACTTTTTGTGTACCTACTTACCCACATATTTTTAATCAATATGACGATGTGAATTTTGTACCCACATAGAAATAGAAAGTTTAATTTCTCGTATTTATTATATTATTATATTACAGACAATCGTGATAAATTAAAACCTACTTTACGTTTCGAAAATGATAAAATAGTCATCAATTGGAGATAGTCTTAAGAGGATATCACACCATTGAATTATGTCCAGGAAAAACAAACAAAAAAGCCATTAAAAAATAATTTTAGAATAAAAATATTTATTATAAAATTGACAGAGAACCACATTTAGGAAACTACCTTACCAGTGTTTTTTTTTTAAATAGTAATTATGTATTATTATTATAATTACAATAATTTTCAAAATGTGAAAATAATAATGTTTTTGTATCATCCAGAATGTGTTGAATATTTAGAAAATACATTTCAACACACTTTATACTAGATTTTTTTTGGAACATATAATATCGATACTATACAATTATAAAGTGTTAAATACACGGGCTTACTTGTAAGTACTATTAAACGTAGGTACTTACGTATTTAATTTTTCAATGTTATTTAGATTTTAATTTTTTAAATGCTCTGAAAATTGATTGTATATAGAACTTTTTAGAAACTTGGTTAAGGTTTAGTTATTGGGGTTTTTATATGAGTTTTGAACATCATTAGAGAGTTTTCGTACTACACCGATTAAACATAACCTAAACATATAATAACCTAACATTATTTTCGAAAGTATGTCTGTGCGCATGTGATCTGAAAATAGGAACGGTTATTTTATTAACATAATCGGTAATTTTCGGGTAATGATTTAAATAATCATTTAACGAGCACGGTAAATCGATTTATTTAATTTATTTAAATGGGTCATGTAAATAAACACGAAGGTACATTTTTTATTATTTGTTTACTTCTAATAATATTTCACATGAATTATTATTAGTTATAACGGATAATCGAAATATTATCCAGGATAGTGGGCCATATGCTTGTTCTACATTGATCCTCATAGTTCTATTAATATGGTGAAATTCATTTCATACTACAAATAGAATAATAAAATCAATGTATATTTGATTAATAGATATTATCAAGTAGTAAGAAAGATAAAACTGTGTAAACAAAAGATATTAGTAAAAACTTAAAACCTAACTTATATTGAAGTAATTCCATCATAATTGTGTTAATAATTTATTTATTATTTTTTACTTCATATTATATATTATACAGTTATCTAGTTTTTGGGTTTGTGTTCAAAACAGTTTTCGTGTTTTTATCGATTTTTCATGTTTCTGTTTTCAATAATTTGATTTTTATTTATACATTAATTTGCCGTAATAATCATATCAATATATTATATTGTCGTATTTTAGTTTTATTAAAATTATAACTTGTTTAAAAATAATTTATAAATTATAATATAAATGTCAGTAGAATAATTAATTATAAAACCATTTTCATAGTACCTATATATATTATATAGTCAGATCTTGGAATGAATTAGTTCAAACAAACTAAGTTCAAAATGCATGAACAGTACAAATGAAAGTTAATTTTTTGTTTGAATCTAATTTTTTTGAATTAAATTAAAATTTCAATTAACTTGAACTTAATTTTAGTAATTATAATTGCATAAAATATCCAATAATATTGTCATGTTCAAAATCATTATTAGATGTATTTATTACATTATTATATTAATAATTGTTTTCACACACATTTTTTACATTATTTGATAAAAAATATAAGATCATTTAAATTAAGTGAAATAAATTATAATAATTAATTGTTTAGTTAAATTTGTTAAAAAAAAACTAATGAATTACTTGGAACAATTTTAAAAGATGAATTTCATAATGAATTCATGAACTTATCAAGTTAGTTTACTAACGAACTTGAAAGAAACAAGTTTATTTAAAAATCATGAACTATCCGAGGCTCTATTGATTGGTGGATAATTTTATACATAATAATTTATAACTAATTAAATTAATATTTCATATATTATACTCTTTATACAAAATTTTGTTAAGTATTAATTAATAAGAATATTCTATGAGACTACTTTGAAAACAATAGGAGAATTATTTAAATTTGCGTTCTTCCAACACCCGGAACTTAAAATGAGTTTTCTGGGTCCTCGTTTAAGTTAAAAATGTATGGTTAGAAAATATTAAGAAAAAAATATATATATTTTAAAAAAATGAGACCATTTTGAGTTTAAAATTTCGATGTGCAGGTGCCAGTAGTACTGACCATTGATCTATGCACTATGTTATAACTTATTAATTACAATTGCAGGATGCTAGTAGACTAATGAATATATAAGTGATGAAACAAACATATATATATTATATAATATAATATATTGGTGACACCTGCAATGTCTAACGGTGACATAATCAATAAATTAAAGTTTTAACTAAAATTGAATTAATTTTTTTATTTTAGTAACTATTATTATTTATTTTAAATAAATAAATAAATAAATTATATATTTCACTGTAGTCATTGTTATATTTTTTATAAATATTAAGTCTTTGATTAAAAGGTAACACAAATAGGTATATCTCAGTTTTTTCAACTACACAAGAGAGCAAGAAAACCAGTTTTGTGCAATTAATAGTACCTTTATGCGTGTTTGATTACTTACCGTCTGCTTAGATAACCATTTGTTCACATTAACTGAAAAACAGCAAAAAAAAATTAAATGTTCGAAATAGGCGGGGTTTTCGTATTTATTGGAAATGGGCGATATTACAAGAAAAACAAATCAGATTGAAATTATGAAGTTTTTATATCTCAGATTAAAAAAAATATTGTGACATATTATACCTATATTTTGTGACTATACTGCCAGTTTCTTTGATGATGCTTGGGGAGTGACAGAGGTAGTGACTTATTTAACGACTTATTTTACTTATAAAAAGTTTTTTTCCCACGGATTTGCTAGTACACAATAAATAACCCTTAAAACAGACGTTTAACATTGATGTTTAAAAAAGAATAATACTGCATGATAATAATAACATACGATTTTTAAAATTATGCTTGAATATTGGAGTCGGTAAATTCTGTTATAATTACTATTGGGTTTTGGTTATTTTCATTCGGCATTCGGTTACAGTCGGCATCGTTTTTTGGGATTTATTTTGAATATATAATATAATAATTATATTAATTATTATAATTATATATATTATTTGGTCTCTGTGGAGGGGGCTAAGAATACCTCCACGGTTTCCTCATGCTTGTCGTAGGAGTCGACTAATTGAGGTAGCGTCAGGTCGACAGCCGGCATAAAACTTGTCAAAAAGTATGAGAAGTATTAAAAAGAATATAGGCGAGTTTTCCCATCTCGGATGTTCGCGAGGAAAACAAAATTGCGTACTTGGGTGTGGAGATAGCCTAAGGGACCAAGTAAACAGTACCAGCCTGACAGCGGCTGCGGTAGCTGTTCCATCAGTTATATGTGCGGGTCTACCCAACGGCCGTGATGTCGATGGTGTAGGGAAAGCACCAAAGTGTTTTGGGTTAGATTCGCACTTGAGTACGCAGGATAGGTTCAAAGTGCGAGTAGGTA
>JAIPRL010009183.1:0-18327 GCA_025469235.1 Pemphigus obesinymphae | reverse complement strand
TAACTTTGTCTAATTCTATTGAAAATTGGTATACATCAATATTTTATATATTGACAGATTTTTAGAGGGTGAGACTGAAAAAAAACGGTGTTTAATTTTTTACCTCTATAGCTAAGGAACGCCCTAAATTATATATATATATATATATATATTAGAAAATTATTCTGGTTTCGACCGTAAGTCATAACATGGTTACATTGTAAAGTATGATTATCTTTTTTTGAATACTCTAGGCAGATTTTCTTTTTATATATTATTTTTTATAACATATATTAATTTGACTTATATATAGGTATATATTGTTATTTTATATTCTAAGCAAAGCGAGGGATGTATTGGTTTTATAATTATTTGTTTTTTTTTTTTTAGTTTTTTAGTTTTTTTTTTAATGTTTGTACCCAAAAATTATATTAGAAAGAGTGCTTCGATGTTCAGCACTATTGTAGTGTCAAAATTGAAATCTAGTTGGTACTTCAAAGAGTTCATTTTTGAATAAATGCATAAAAAAAACAATAAAAAATATCATTTTGTTAAAATCGAATATAGTTTTTTCATTGTAATTCTGTAAATGATGCTCTTAAAATATATTTAAATACAATAATATAATCTTAAATATACTTTCAATATTTATTTCCTAATTTTAGGTTATATTTAGCAATTTTTAATATCGAAGTTTTTTCATTATAAAATAAGTAATTTTAGGTTTTATAACTTGAAAATTGTATCCAATATTAAAAATACGTTATTCTAGCTACCCTATATGCACATATTAATCTCAGAGATACCACATAGTTGTTATATTTCCTATGTGCATCGATGTGATACTAACATCTATGCGATTGAAATTTAAAATCTCAAATGTGACATCGCATAAATACATATATGCGGCAATTTAATAGATTTTTAATAAACAGTTATTATAGTATTATCCTTGCGATGATTCAAAAAAGATATTCATGCGACATCGATTTGTATACACATATATCAGGGATTGGAAACTTCAAAGTCAAATTTTGGCCAAATTTTGAACCTTAAAATGATTGCGGGCCAGATAGAAAGTTGTACTTTTATTATTATATGAAACAAATTCATTAATATATGTTTTATGTCTATGATAAGAAATAATATCTAAGTTAAATATATGTTTTATGAAAAATACAATTTACCTAGCTACTTTTACAATATTTGAAGTAAAATTTCCGATGATAAAAATGTCGAAAGACAGTCCGGACCGGATAAAAGGGATGGTGGGCCGGATGTGGCCCGCATTTTAAAATGTTTGACGACAAAGCAATTATTATTCAGGTGTCAAATGAAGAGTTATTTTTAGCGCTTTTTTATTCAGTTTGTTTTTCTCATATAACGCATAAATAACGCATGCGGCTTCTGTGTTATCCATCGACACATCAATATTTTTTTTTTCAAATGTAACGAAAAGACACAATATGGCAGTCATTCACAATGAATGGTCACAATAGCCACAGCAGTACTAACTAACTTCCAGCGATAAGCAGTTGACTGAAAGATAATAAGGATCAACGAATGATAAAAGTTTGAATTCGACGATGTACTGCAAACCATTGCTAACAAAATTACCATATTAGTTTTTGACAAAAAATTATATATTAATATTCTCGTTCTCTCGGTTTTTTCCTGTACCTTTTTTTTTTTTTGCTTTAGCTCTGTACTTTTTAGATCTATTAGGTTTATTATTTTAGATCTAAATGCTTTTTAGCTAGCAATTATTTTATTGGCTTTTGATTAAGCTTTATAATTTTAGTCAACGGTTTTTAGTATTATTACTAAGATGGATTTAATTTTACCATTATAATCAATGATAATATCGTCAATTTATTTTATTTAATCTAAATAATTAACAGTATTTAGAATAAACAATGTTTAAACAATTATTCTCAAATACCAATTATTTAAAATTTTTATTTATAAATATACTTCTTTTAATTTTCACATAATATATTACATTATAGATAGGAAGGTACATAAATAATAAATATTATAATCTTAACAATTTTAAGTAATATGGATTTCATTGCACCATTAATTAATGATAATATTGTCAATTTTTTTTTATTAAATGTATGTATAATTAACGGTATTTGGAATAAATCTTTTATTGGCGTAGCTACTATACGAGAGTTTTGGCCGCACCCACAATATAGCTCCACCTATCCTCTATCTTTTATCAGATACTTCCAATTTGCTACAACCAGTCCTCTTAGATCATCCTTTACTTCATCCAACAGTCTTCTCCTAGGTCTGTCGAGTGGTTTTTACCCTTGACGCATCCATTCAAATGCTCTTTGCTGGTCATTTTCTTTTTGACACATTAAATTACCAAGCCACTGAATCCTCTCGTCTTTGATAAGATAGTTACTGGTCTTATTTCCAACAGCTCCTGCAGTTCCCTGTAATTATAAATAATGAAAGTAAATGCATATTATTTATTTTAAAATTATAAAAGAAATATTATTTTCAAATAAAAATTAATTTTACAATTTTCACCCTTATTTTCCGGTCGAAAATTATATTGAATTTAAACATAATCAACAATAATGCATTTTTAAACATATTATCTTTAATTTTCTCATAATATATTATACTATAAATACATAAATAATAAATATAATCTTAATAATTTAAATAAATAATTACCTTTAAGACTCATATGATCTATTCTGTTATGACGTGTGTTTAGATATTGTTCAACATGATCACGAATATCATTTAATCGATCAGGAGCATAATACGTATTATGAACTTGTATGTATCATTTCCATCCAGTTTTATTTTAATTGTTATGTTAATTGTAATTGTTAGATATTATTAATCATGATCATAACTATGTCCGCATCGCAGCGGAAGTCAATGACATTGGGATATATATTTTTATTCTGTAAATTAAATTAGTAAATCAAATAAACTACCCTATTATTTGAATATTATATGTATATTGTTTATATTATGTTTTATTATTATATTACTTTACCATAATTTTGATAATCATCATTCAACATTTCTAATGCTATTATATACTGTTTTTATTTCTAAAAATCACCATGCAAATTGAAAATCGATTCAATTGAGTTTTGTAATGTTGATGTACACTATTTATTATTTAGTCTATAATATTATATATTATATAATTATTTTTGGTGTTATACTAGAACCAGTAGAACCCGAGCCGTTTCTAGATCCTGTCCCCGATTTGGCGAGACCAGTGACATATACCACAGTTTTTGGTGTAAAAAGGAACAATGAGATTATTGGTGACAATTTGGGTTTCATGTACTATAAAAATAAAATCACTGAATATAAAATGTGAGTTAAACTAAAAAGTTACTTAATACACAAGCTCAGAACCAAAAGATTAATTTGAATCATTATTGACGAGTTACAGAGAATCAAAATATTCTAAATTATTACTAAGGTGTCGTATCAATAATTTTACAACATTTTGGTTTTGAACTTGAGAATAGTTAATATACTTTACCTTATATTTTGAATATAATTGTATAGTTATTTGGGTTGTTACGAAAAAAAAACTAGCGATTCGGTGTAGAGCTACTGCATTTATATCACTAGGCCGCAATGACGACAGTTTCGTTTTGTCTAAACAACACAATCATCCTGTAAGGCCTTTTAATTTGGATGTTCCGTTGCTTAGACAAGACTTAACAGAAAGGCTTTACAAAAATCCGTGTGTTCATATACTCCTAGAGTAATATATATATGGAGTCAATTTTGAAGTAAGTATACACTTGTTTTTACTTACTTGTTGTTAATACTGACCTATTTATTTAGTTTTCTAAATAGAGCGTTGGAGTACACTTTTTTACAATGCGCTGACCAGATGCGCCGTATGAGGCAAGGGTTATTTCCACCAACTCCACAAAATATACAAGAACTCCATTTACTATTAATGGATACAAAACAGCAGATTTACAAATTCATTGCAAAATGTACCAAATAGGTTATTTAATATTTTTATTAAAACAATTGTTTAATCAATTTTACCAAGGTCCAATATTTATAAATAATACCATAATATAGGTGTTTTTTTGCAATTTAGCAAACATTCAAGAAATAGGACCAGAATTGGGAAATGTGTGTAATTTTAACTAAAAATAATTATTATTTTCAAAATAAATTGTTTTTAATATTTAGGTTCTTGTAGCGGGATATGATGGGACATTTAAAACGGTACCAAAATTTTTGGATAATAGTCCGTATCAAATATTTTCATTTCATGTCATTTATAAAAATGTAGTAAGTATTAATTATTATGAGTTTAATTTAAGTGGCCTCCATGCTTCAAATCATAATTGACCTATATTATGGGTATAATTAATTTTTTTAATCAAGATTATTAAGTTTCAAAAATTTAAAAATGTGTTTCCTATTTTTAGCTTTCTAAAAATGTTTTAAAATATTAGTTGATACCTTTATCCACTTAATCCTTCAATTATTGTAAAGTTGAGTTATTTAAAAAATGTCAATCATTGAATTTGTATTACTTGAAACTTTCTGTGCCAGACAATTTTATAGAGTAGGTCTGACCCAGCTGAAAGTCCATATGATTCATATACATATCCATAACCATGTCTTACTTTAAATGAATATGTCATACTTTTAATACTAATTTATTTAATAACTCTATCTAAAAAATAATTAAATGCATAATATATTGTTAGAGTTTTCCATTGGTTAATGCAATTTTAACCGGAAAAACTCAAGAAATGTATGTGGTGTTGTTGTCATACATAACAAATCTGTTGCCTTTAACGTATAACCAACTCACTATCATTAGCGACTACGAAATTGGATTAATAAATGCTGTCTGAATAACATTTCCTGAGAGTGATAACCAAGGATGTTATTTTCATTTTTGCCAAGTATACAAAATAGTTACCTTACATTTTAATCATGAAAAATTAATTTGATAATTATATCTAGGCCATAATACGTTATGTTCGAAGTAAAGATACTGGGATATACAATTTAATCAAATTTGATCCAATTGCTGCCCGTGTACTCAGAATGGTAATTTGTAAAAACTGAAAATATTTGACATATAAACTATTATAAATATTATATTTACATTTAATAAATATAATAAAAATTATATCCTTACTTACAGATGCTCTACCATATTTGATAGACGTAAAAATAGGAAATTTTATTCCATCAATGGATGATGGATTCCAGGTCATTATTAATTATGTTGAAGAATTCCCTAATATGGCAAGGCGATTTCGACGATTTTTATTGGATTATTTTTGGACTTATTGGTTTGTAACAATAGGGCCACCTGCAATTACGGTGTATAATAAAGATATCCGTACAAACAATTATGTCGAGAGTTACCATGCTTCATTGTTGAGGATAATTAAGCCCAATCCCAAAATTTGGGAATTTCTCAGTATGATTTATAATATCAGATTTTTATTGTTCTTGCTTTGGTATTTTTGTCGGATATTTATTTACTTTAATATGATCAGAGTATAATAAATTTCTACTTTTTCTAGGAAAAGAGAGAGAGAAAATATGATAACTTCAACTACACTCTATACCTAACTTGTGTATTTTATTGTTATTTCTACATGTTGCACGATAAAATCAATGTTTTAAGAAAAAGTCATGCCCACATTTGCTGTCTTCGTCAATTCAATGAGTAATATAACCAAATCATGACATTCAAAACTTAAATTGTGATAGCTAATTTAAATTTAAAATGTAAACACTTATTATCAAATTTAAAGAGGATACAATTTTGGAGACATTTAATTTAAAATTAAATATTGTACATACAGGATTTATATTCGTTACAAATGAAGGGTCCCATGTAATAACCAGGTATATCTATATTTAAAAAAATTTCCGGCTTCATAGAAACTGTTTTATTAATTTCATCACAATAGAACAGTTATTATAATCATATATTTGAGTTATTTAGATGCATTTATTCATATGATTTAACATTTGTTTCTAACTATATATAACACTTTAATTTAATGTTAAGAAGTATAAAGTTATGGAGATAGTGAGATACCATCTAATTTTTTATCCTAAATATATGATAAATTAAAATATGAATACATATATATATATATATATATATTATTCCTTAACATAATAATTGGGCAGGTTAAAATTAAAAATTCATGTATAATAATTAATATCATGTGTGTTGTGTACAATTTTGTCAATGTTTTACGGGCAAAAACCAAGTATCTATGGAGATACCTGGTTCTTGCACCGAATATTGTATACCAGTTATCTAAGTTATTGTTGTATGTAATGAATAGATTTGTATTGTTCTTGCATGTATATAGTTATTGCATGGGACCTTTTAAATTTGATAATAGATGATTAAACTCTAAATTTAACTAAAATATCATAATTTAAGCTTTGCATGGCACAATTTTGCTTATTAGATTAATAAAGATAGTAAAATACAGGTGTACATCTTCACTTTAATCGCTGTTTTATTTTTGTTCCTAAATTTTGAGAAAGGCAAGTATTCTTATTCGATGATATGTATTAAGTGTTCTTCTGTATTAAGTAAGTAAGTACTAACAAGTTTAAAGTAAGTATTTAAGGAGTAGGTCCTCAATTAATTATTTATAAAGATATATTTTAATGCTTTTACCCATGTTGAATCATGGTAATGTTTTTTATGTCATGCCTGTATTACATTTAACAATGAATATGTTTTGTAACTCAAAATAACTTGGCCTGTTTTGTATCATACAAATATAATCTATAGATTAAAATGTAATAGACAATACTCATATATTGGTTTAACTTATATTTTTGGATTTAATAATAGGTTTAGAACTGTGAAACCCAAAATTATAGGTTTTTGATCAATATATTAACATTGTCCATATTTTCAAAATTATTAGTTTCCTAGGTGGTATTTTTTAATGAATTGTCATTATTGAAATTTAATACTTCCTATATTTACAGCTCAGTTAGAGTTCATAGAGAACCAATATTTAATTGAGTTTTGTCAGGCAAAAGCAAATTTGAAAGTCCGTTTATCAAATAACTATGTGGTGTAAATTGTTATATTATTTATGATAATAGATACGAAATGGTGTATCAACCAGAGCGAGGATTGAAAACAAAAATGCGATTCGAGATTTCCTTCAGGAGCTCATTTTAGATAGAGATCCTAATCGCATTCTAACCATTTTAAGGAGAGCTGAACATAGAATCGATGGTTATATTTCCCAAGAAATTGGGCTACATCCAGGCAAGTATTTAATTTATGTTAGGTACCTATATTATTATTCTATTATTTAATATTTTGATTCCTATAAAATAACAGTAATTATTTATATTCTTTTAACTATGGGCCATTAAATGTTAAAAAGCATGTTTTCTTACAGCTGAAGAAGAACTTCTTCTCGTACAGGCTGGCTAAAAAATACCTATTTGTATTATAATTTTTTTTTTTTTTTTGTATATATTTGTGTAGTATTTTTTTGTATAATTATGTATATTTGTATATTATAATGTAAATATTAGTGTTGTAAAGTATTTGAGTAAAAGTATTTAAATACATCTAGTGTATTTAAATACAATCAAGAGAAAGTATTTAAAAATATTTTAAATATTGTTTTATAAATTAAAACCAAAATCAATAAAAACAAATAATATAATTATTATCAAATGTAAATATAATTTTTATCATATGTCAAAACAGTGCACACACGTAGTAAATAAAAAACTTTATCAATTATATTTTTCAATATTATTTGTTGGTACTAAATTCGACGACGCCATTTTTCGATCTCAGTTGTTCTTATCTTTCGGTCAACTGCCCACGACCCACTAACTTCTACTCTTCATTTGACACTTGAATTATAATTGCTTTGTTGTCAAACATTTTAAAATTTTAAAATTTCAATTAATATACCAATATATTTAATTAAACTGGAACTTTTATTCATAGTATACATTACATTAACTTTTATTTATGTATTTAATTTATCACTTAAATTCTAAAATATTTTGAAATGACAAACTAAAAATATAAATTTAATAATTTTGATTTTTCATAAAACGAAAATTGCATTATATTGATTATCTATCAATGATGTATACAAATCGATGTCGCATGGAGGTATCTTTTTGTATCATCCCAAATATAATACTAAAATAACTGTTTTTAAAAAATCTATTTATTGTCACATATATGTATTTATGCGATGTCACATTTCAACATTTGAGATTTTAAATTGCAATTGCATATATGTAGATGTTAATATTACAACGATGCACATAGGGTATAATATAAAAAAATCTCAAATGTAGGTGTACACGAATTTTTAAAATAGCCATTTTAATTTTTCGGCATATATTATTTTAGTTAAAATGTTTTCGAATATAAGGAGGGACTGGAGTTTATAGACCCAAATATTTCTCCAAAAAACGTATATAAGTACAAATACAACGTAAATTTTCAAATTGTTTTACTAACTCTAGGCTACTTAATAGTACTCATGTTATATAGGTATACCAATGCTCTATTCAGAATAATTTTATCAAAAGAAATGATTTATTATTTCTTTCAAATCAAATGTATCCATCATTAGTATACTACCCAATTAGCGAAGTCCTTTTACCTCCTAGTGACCGACTTTTTTATAATATATATTTATTATTATTTGATTTTAATAATATTTTAAACTAAAAAAAAATTTAGTTTTAATTATTATTTACAGTTATTATCAATTTTGTTTATATTAAAACTAAATATGGAACTTTATTATTAGTAATAACAATGAACATAATATATGTTCGGAGTTATTTTATAATATCCATATTAATAATTATTTGTAAATTAGTTATAAGTAAAAACATATTTTTTTTTAAATCCGCTATGATATATAACTGTTATATCTTTGTAACATATAAGTAATTATTACTCATTAATGTAATAATAATTATGATTGCTCCGCATTGCGACCAGTTTCGTGGCATACGTTGCCAAGGGTAAACCTCTCCGCACTGTCGTATTTTGTTTTTTATTCAATAGGTACGTAATTTTTAGATTTAACTATTGTGATTTTCGTTATTTGTTTTCAATAGTCACCATTTATATTACAACACCTAATAGTGTATTTTAATTGAAATTATTCTGTACCAATCCAAGTCATTTATTTCATCCAACGTCTATACCAAACATAAAAGAGATATAGTTCACTATAAACCACTAACTACAGAAAAGACGGTTAATACATACATTATCCGCATAAAAAAGTGTGCAAAATTTGGTACTTTTGGGCGGATTTAATAATATAAAATATTATGTTTAAGTGTCCTCAGTGATTGAACTTTTGCAAAAAAATTCTGAAAAACACTAATTTAAGAATAATGTATTCAAGATTGGATTTGACACGCTTAATATAAATACTACCGACTGAACGCATATATCATACGACTGCATAGACAATAAAGTCAAGTTCATATTATTAATACTGTATCGTCAATCCATAAAGAATCTAATACACATACTTCTTATTAATATTAATAAAATTAGATTGACATCGGCTATCGTGAAAGTGTCTTTACGCCGAAATATTTATTTTCATTAATAATTATCTTTATATAAATACACATTAAACAGTTACCCAATAGTCAAAAATAAAGAATTATAACAAAAAAAACCTAAAATAGGCATTTACTATATATTCCTATTATTCAAAGAAATCTTTAATTTTAGCCAGATATATACTTTTTTTAATTCAAATAATTCAAAAATCGCACTCTAGTAGCTAACAAATTAAATAAAATATAAAACTGTACATAATAATAACGGTCAATTTCAATAGCTTGAATCTAAAATTATACACCATATAGAAGGTACTTTTCGTTAGTTAGGAATTGTTGTATATAATATATGTTTGTATATATACAGTGTATACCTACATAAACCGTATAAAAGGAAATTATTTTTCTATACTTAAGAAACTACTGGAAAAATAAAATAATGCTATGTATAAGTACCAACGTCTAAGCTCCTCCCTGACTCCTTGTAACAAAAATTTGCTCACCAAAAAAAAAAAAATAATCATTGTTAAACTAAAAACTTCCTTGCTATGCTCAGAATCTATAATACGAAAAAATATAGAATGACGAATACAAATATGTTTTTAAAAAATTTCACTAAATATATTAATACTTCACTAGATATAACCTGGTCCATGGTAAAAGGATCATTCTCTATAATATCATATTTTGTCTTTTAAAATGTTGGTTTAAACGTGCGAATTTAATTTAAATGAACTGCCTGGATTTTGTGTAGTTATTATCTTTCATATAAATTTGAATATTTGATAGCTTGTGTCACTCAATTTTAGATTGCATTCAAAGAGTCTAATGTATCCCTTATGTGTACAAATAGTTATTATAATATTATTATGGTGTAGTATAATTAAAAATTTTACAAAAAATATTGATTCTTCACTAGATATAACCTGGTCCATGGTAAAAGAATCACTCTCAATAATATCATCTTTTGTCTTTTAAAATTTTGGTTTAAACGTGCGAATTTAATTTAAATTAACTGCCTGGATTTTATGTAGTTATTATCTTTCATATAAATTTTAATATTTGATAGCTCATGTCACTCAATTTTAGATTACATTCAAAGAGCCTAATGTGTCCCTTATGTGTAAAAATGGTTATTATAATATTATTATGGTGTAGTATAATTATTTTTTCATATTATATTAATATGTGCAATGACTAAATAATAATGAAATTTTAACACAATGAAAATCGTATTTCAGCCGAACGAAAAGAAATCATTTCGTACCATAACTTATATAGTTACAGGATATTACGCGAGAATTTCCTCATTATAATAATGTATCCTCATATGTATGTCTACATTTTAAATTTATTTTTTGTTTTGTATTATGTTAAAAAAAATAATCAAGTTATGAATGTTTTTCTACATTGAATTATGTAATTTTTTTTAAGAGAGATAGTCTAAACTTTAAGCTAGGTATTCAAGTTGTTAAAAATTTTAATGTCTTAATATTTTAGTTATTATTTAAAATTTATTTTAAGAGTACACTCTAACATCTATTTTTAAGGTGTTTGGTGTAGGAAATGTTTAAGAAGTTTTTTGAATAATAAAAATTTAGCAATTACAATTTTTTAAATATAATAATACATTTTAAAAGTAATCAAAAAATAGTCTGCATATATCTGCACCATTTTTTTTATTGTTGTGTAATTACAATATTTATTCAAAAACTATTTGTGACTTTCTGATTACTGTTTGATCAAAAATTATCATAAAAGAGAAATAATTAAACTTAATAAAACATGAGAACTAAAAATAAGAGCGAGTATAGAGTTTTTGTTCGATATATATATAGATACTTAAACATCTAAAATTTGTAATTAAAACTATTAATTCAATAATTAAAATTCTATGTTTATCCATAGTAAATATTGGCATCTATCACATTCTACATACATTTTGGATCAATGGAACTAGGAGAAAAGTTGTATATGGAAAGCAAGAACGTATTTTATTGGCGATAAAATACATATTTTAAGAAATTATTTTTAATCTAATAAATAAATTAGCTATATAGTTAAAAGATATGTTGTAGTATACTTTATTATTATAAAATTACAAATTACAGTCATATAGTTTAAATTTTGACAAGTTTTGTAAGATGTAATAATTAATTATTATTTTTAAAAAAGATAGTAAAATTATGAGTATATACCTATAAATTATAAAAATAAAATAAAATAAATAAATTAGGAGTCCTAAGTCTCTCAGAATGTTGATTGTAATTAAAATATTGATTTTATTATATTATATTACATTAATATTATTGTTAACTTTTAATTATTATAATTAAATATTATATATATGTAAAAATCTGTACTTATCTAGGAACCAATTCAACTAAAACTTATCTCAAAACATAAAATATACTATGTAATACATTTTATTTTATCATTATATATAATTTATGAAATATTATAAAAATGTATACTATAGTTTCAAATGTTTATTTTGTACATTATATTTATTGTGTGATTATTATCAATATTCACCCAAAATATAAATTGTGTCTATAGCGTATATTTTAAAAATTATTTATACTCGTAAATTATATTTTTAATCATTGCCTACCTACTGTGATTCAATTTTTTCTTTTAGAATTTTTGTTAAAACTTTGAGTTTTATTCATTAAACATTATAAATGCCAAATAATTATTTATTGATTAGATAAATATTAAACCAAATTCAT
Source organism: Pemphigus obesinymphae (assembly GCA_025469235.1). Classification (NCBI taxonomy): domain Eukaryota; kingdom Metazoa; phylum Arthropoda; class Insecta; order Hemiptera; family Aphididae; genus Pemphigus; species Pemphigus obesinymphae. Next base: position 6,013 of record JAIPRL010009183.1, on the reverse strand, counting down.
ATGTTCGAATTAATGTCTTAACTTATGTATAATACCCAAAAAACAATTGGAACATATACATATTATGAATAGATATTTTTAATCATGTTTCCCAAAAAAAAACATTATTGAATTGAATTAATTATATTTTAATAACAAATATTGTAAATTAAATATTTCAGACATGTGTTAAAAATATGTTAATACATTTTTAAAAGTATCATGATTTGAATATATTGTGACATTATTTGTTCAACAACATTGTGAAAACATGTATATATATAAATATTTTAGACATATGTTTTATTCATGTTCAAAACAATATTTACAAAAATTATTTTAGATATATTGTAAATTTCTTTCAAGATAAATATTATGAAAATAATTGTATTTAAATATGCCAATTAGGCGTTTAATTCATGTTCTAAACACCATTTAAATAGCATTTTGTGGTAGGAATTTTTAATTTTAGATGTTGTAGAAGATAAAATTTGTTATACTAGGTTATTAAAACAAATAGGCAAGATATACATATATATATCAATCATATAAATACAAATATAGTATCAGCTAAATTACCTGGCTTTGCCCGTGAACAGTTTTACTGAAAAATCCTTTTCGCGTCTATGTTATTAAGGAAATAGTCTCTGAAAATGTCAGATTTCTAGAATCAATAGTATTACCTTTAGATTAATTTCACGACAACATCTCAGTGATTATATACCTAAAATTTTTATTTGTAACACATGTATGTGTTACAGCGAATTTGTTACATACTTACTATAGAAAATAAAAATTTTAATTAGGTACTTTGCAAAATATAGCTTTGATTAATATATTGCCTATTATGACGTACCTATATTACAATCTTAAAATATAATCAATTATCAATAATCTCCTTCTGTTATAATATAATATAATATCATTATCAGAGTTGTGTGTTAAACGAAAATAAAGTGTAATGATTAAATAATATATTAATTACCTAAAGATTTTAACATTATGATTTAAAAATATTTTTAGAATATATAGGAAAATGGTAATGGTGATAATAAATCATAGGTACAGAATTAAACGGTCGTTTTACTCTTAGAATATAATTTTCTTTACGACACGATTATATTGCGACCATTGCACCTGAATAATATAGTGGCATGACAACGTGTTGGTGGGTATTTAAAAATGCATGAGATATATAGTGTTTCTCTGTGGAGATATAAATATGGGAAGAAGGTTTATTCTGAACTAGATCTAAAATAAGGGAGTCTTGCATGAAGTAGATTTGATAATGCTCGTGAAAGCAGAGTTTTTAAATCTGGGGATACATAATCTTCACGAGATTTTCTCTTCAATACAAGGGATGTATTTAACACTCGGAGTGGTAGAGTGGAGATAAGTGCGAATTATTTAGAATATGATCCTCATCGTTTCAAAAGTTTTAATATTTCATATCATTAAAGTTAAGTAAATCAAATAAATTTGGCATCCCCGCTGTTTTGATATAAATTCAATAAATAAATTTATAAATATAAATTCAAAATATTCAGATATTCATTCGTTTTCAGTAAGTTATGTTTTGTATTTAAATAATCATTTTATATCCAATTTTTAGTGCTGCATCTATACACGATACGTTGAGACTTTGAGTAGAACTATGACCTCCATTTTTAAAAATTGTGTATGAACTTAATGAAAAAATATTAACTAATAATTTAAAATAAAATTTTACTAATCGTTATCATAATATGTGTGTATATTAAATATTTCATAGTTATAATACAGGATTGTTAGTAATAATCGAAGAGCTAAATTTAGTGTTTCAATATAATGCACTGATATAATTATTGACATAAGTGAATATCTAAAATTGATTCATGAACATATTATAAAAGTGAAAACTTAAATACTGAAAACCTAATAAATTTTGTTCAGTTTAGTTATAATAATTGACGAATAAAATCTAATTTAAATTGTTTTAATTGGGATTTATATGATATTTACCCTGCGTTTGCCCTCATTAAAAATAATAGTTTTTTGTGACTATTTAAGCACTGATTACAAATTACTATAATATACATCTAACCAAAACATTAATATTATTCAACAATCTTCCAAAAACCGTTTTATTATTGTATATAATTATGTATGTACTTGCTGCATGTCATGAAAAAGTCAAAAGCAATGAAGTCGCAAACAATGTCGCAAAAAGTCATTATATTTCATCTTAATGTACACATATAATTTACACATGCATATACACTATATACGAATAATAAAAATAAATAAAGTTCGAAAAAGAAAACGGTGTAGGTATATAAAGTATACCTATATAAATATAAAGTAAATAAATAAAAACTTGAAACTACAGAAATATTTTATTAATATCATTTAACTTTGAATGTAGTGCCATACAAATAAAACATCATTATCATAACACCAACAATGCACGACATTATGCATTCTTAACTTTTAAACTGAGAATGGAGAAGAAATATTTAAATTTATAATTTAAATATTGCAATGCAATCAACATATAATATTATGTAATAGAGGAAGGTGAATTTTGAAAATAAATATACATAGAAATTTATAAAATATTATTAAAGTTTTTAAATCATTCCGACTACAATCAATAAGATGTAAATCTTTTTTCATGTTTTTACTTAATATGATAAAGAAAATATATTACTAACAATTATCTACCTCTTTATAAGAAAAATGATGACTATTATTTTGTTCATAGTTTGATACGGCACTTTGCAATATTTTTTCCAAGTCTTATTTAATAGTTAATTTTTCTACTGGTTCATCTGATTCTGAAGACGATAACATAACAATTTTCAGATTAATGCAAAACGTGACCGTGTATGCATATTATTATATGATCTTATTATACCATCATGATGGGCCCTAATTTTAGTCAACTGTACAAATTGAAGTCCTTCCGACCATGATTTACAGTTGTTTGATTTTACCCATGTTATTAACATATTTTATGTATCTTGGTTTGCTTTTTCGACACTCCCTTGCGATTGACTGTGGCGTAGCATTCCATGAATAATTCTCAATGTACCCCATATTTATTTTACGTATTTTATTATTTTATTAAAAAAATTCACGGCCATTATTAGATTGTAATATCATCGTATCTCCAAAAATAAAAAATATGTCAATTAGATGATTTGCAAATTCTTCTGCCGTCTTTGTTTATAAGGATTTTGTTGAACAAATTTATTAAAGTGATCCTGATATACCACAATAAACCGGAATCCTCTATCCCCTTGTGACTACATATCAATCAGGTCCACATGGTACCTACTATTCATTTCCGAGAACACCATTGGCCTAATTACTATAAACCCTTGATTTTAGATATGTGTATTCATGCAGTATTTTCCACCATATCCAATACTCAAATGTTTTTTGTATAGTACATCATAAATGTTTTTATTAGTAATATAGTAAAAAAATGTTTGTGTTACCTTCCAATAACTGCAATATTAATTTATCATCTTAGCCAATAGTAACGAGGTTATACAGGTACTTTTGCAAAATTTGATATAACTTGTTACTCTTTTTCACTTAATCTCAAATGTTTAATTTTCGAAACTATTTCGTTATACTTATCAAACGATAAGTCTATCTTATCTATCTATATATCTAACAATACTGAGTTACGATTTATTTGGTGCCAAACAAATCTAAACATTTTATCAACTGCTGAATGGATTTACACGAATTTACAAATAATAATTTGAATATAATTGTAAATATTTTATACAATGTTTTACTATACATGACTACTTAAATGGTCATTATATACCTTTAGTATTTTTTTGTTAAAAGAAAAAAATCAAAATATATACTTTCAATGTTTAAAATTAATATTTGATCTTTGTATTCATGATAATTACTTACTTATTTGAGCCAAAGTATGATGTCATTGACTTTAAAAATGATAAAGATCTATCTGGTTAAATATTCAAATTTATGGTTGTCGTTTTCATTTACTACAATCGATTATATGATATAGGTAAGTTCAAACAGTAGAATGAAGTGTAGAATATAAAACCGAAGGTTCAACTATTAGAAAATAGATAATTAAATGTTTCGGATTCATTTTTTTAGATCCTGGATTTTATTACTTTAAAGTATTTTTAATAAGTTTTATGCCAATTGTTCTTAGATTAACATAATTTTCAAACGACTTATAAAATAATTATATAAGTAACAAAGCAGTCTATTCTTCAAATATATAGGCTTCTGCTTCAGTAGATTTAAATACGACAACTAATGCTTGTGAGTCATTTCATTCTCATTTTAATAAAAGTTTTTATTCTACTCATCCTTATACATTTAGATTTACGTTAAAATTTATATTATAAATGAACCAAATAAATATAGAAGTTTGAAAATAAAATGAAAATATAATTAGAACATATAAAAACAATGAAATATCTATGGATGATTATGGATTTAAAAAAAAAATTAATAATATAAATGCCATTTGATTTGATTGATTTTAGATTTAGATTTTATATTTAAACAGTTCTCCGATTGAATTGGGTAGGTTGAAGAAGAAATGTTTGTTATCATTGCATTGTATAAAAGGATAATTAGGAACCGCGATTCCTAATTTTTGGTTAAAGTTTCAGGACTAGGTACTATTTAGAGTATGAGGTGATGTTTGGCTTGGTGGTGGGTTAGTTAAGTTCCAGAAGTCTAGGTGGGTGGGTGCAAATACATTTGTTCGCTGCAGTATTGAGGACTAGGTTTATTAGATAATCATGATTCGATATAATAGTTTTGTGGAATATATTATGCACTGCTGTTATGATTGTTTGTTGGATCGTTTTAGAGTCTGTGGAGCCATGGAGGACTGTGTTCCGAACATACCATGGCGCGTCAATCATAGTTCGAAATGCTACATTATGAATCCCTTCTAGGCATTTCCAATGTTGTTTAAAGATAAGTGCACCCCAAGCATGGCCGGCATAAGTTAGAACAGTTTTTTTTATACATTTTCAGTATTCTGAGTTTGGTGTTTATGGAAAGTGGACTGTGGTAGCATAGCATGGTAGAGAGGGTTGCTCGTATTCTTCGAGGTTTATTGCAAGTTTCTTTAACGTAAGTTTAGCATCAATTTTGACACTTAGGTATTATAAGATGTTCTCCACTCAGTGTTCTGGTTGTTTATTATTAGTGGCTTTATGTCTAGGTTTGATTTATCACCAAAGAGGACGGAAACTGACTTCGGCGGGTTGATGGAAATTTTCCAGTCTGTGAGCTCAGTCTTGTCAAGGTGTTGTTGGAGTTTGTTTGCTGCATGGTGTTTGTTTAGGCTTGAATATAGAAACATCGTATCATGTGCGAATAGATTTGGTATAATCATTGGAGCAGATGGTAGGTCGTTTAATTACATGATAAATACAATTTGAGACGGGGTAGATTCCTGGGGGATGCCCGCTGTAATTTTGCGGGGGGTGGGTAAACTATTTCTATAGCGGACGTTGAATAGCCTTTTTGACAAGAAGGACTTACTTATGTTGACTAATTGGATTGGTAAGTTTAAATTAATGAATTTAGATAGAAGGCCTAGGTGCCGCATCTTGTCAAAAGCTTTCTCGTAATCCAGAAAAATCACTGCAGTACGCTCTATCTTATTTGCATGATTAACCAGTTTATCTATGAGACCTGCAAGTTGGATGGTGGAAGAATGTCCTTGCCAAAAAGCAAATTGTTCCGGTCTGATTTGAGTTGCTATTTATTGATATCTTCAGGTGGTTGAGAAGAAAGATTTCGAAGACCTTGGCTAAGGAGTTCAGGAGCGATATGTTATAGTCTATGGTTGGTCGGAATGCGTCTATCCTTCCCCTACTTTGGGATTATTACAACGCAGGTGTGTTTTGTAACAGCCCGGGCAAGTACAACACTACATTTACACATAATATATTATATACATTCATCACAGAATGTATATAATAATACTTTACCTAATAAATTACATATACCTATCTCTAATAATATAATCAAC
>JAIPRL010009182.1:0-18328 GCA_025469235.1 Pemphigus obesinymphae | reverse complement strand
TCCTCAACTCTAATTAGTCTATGTCACTTTCCAATAATTATGCCTCAACTACATGTATATTACTACTATTATTCATATTTCTAGTTTTTAAGCACTTTTCACTGTTTTATATTTCATCTTCTATATTTAATTGTTTAAGTTAATTCTATTGTTATCTAAATAAATGCCTGTTTGGCGTAAATTGTATAAATAAAAAAAAAATAAAATAAAAAATACTGAGGCTGTACGATTACTAAAGAAAACTATGTTGATGATAAGAGGGGGAGATGAAGACTGAATTTGAGGCGGGAGTTATAATGGTCAGTGATATGAAAAAGGTAGGGGTAAGTAAAGAAAATTCAGGTGATGTGTAAGTTAAGTGGAAGTGTAAAATTAGGGTGGCTGACCCCAAATAGTTGAAGGAGAAGGCGAAGGAGAAGATAAAGCAGAAAATAATAATTCGGGCTGTGTATAATATTATTTAATAGTTTATAAATAAAACAAAGATCAAACTTCTTCCAAATTTATAAAAGAGGCATATAGGACGAATGTTGTTCAGGTTGTGTCTGCACTTAAAAGATATTACCTGTAAAAAAAGGTTTTAAATTGCGAAATAGTTTTAAATAGAGAGACCAAATTATTGAGTTATAGTCAAATACTGATCGAACAAGTAAAAAATATAGAGATTTAAGAGCATATATTTTATTGAAATTCATATATCTTATAAATAATAAGACCTAACATAGAAGCTTGTTGAAAAAAAATGAGCATCATTTTCATTGAATAGAAGAGATAAATCAATACGTAATTCTAAATGACAAACATTTGCTAGTTCAATATCATTTAAATAGTACTTATAAGATTGAATGGTAATTTTTTTGAATAAGTCATAATTTTACATTTTGATACATTGTTAAATAATACATACATATTACACCTATCATGAAGAATATCTAGGCAATTTTGAAGTTGCATAGAATCTCTTGAATAATCAATAATTCGAATAATTGTATATCATTAGAAAAAAAAACCACGAGAATTAATTACTTTAATATCATTAACAAATAAATAAAATAAAATATGAGCTATGTAAATTCTTTGTTTATATTTAACACCTATTCTTAAAAATCCTATAACCTCCTTCACGGTGTTCTACGGGTTATGGGTTGGCAACCAGTGACTTACCAGTTAGGTTAGGTAGGTGGCGGCAGTAACCGTGTCGTTACTACGCATTTGACGTTTCGCCTCTCGTACGTCTAAAAATATATTATATATTTGTTTACCGTACCCGACCACTGTTCTGTATTATTTCGGTTATGTAAATATAATTTTATATACAGTGAACGTCTTCGGTATACCTGGTAGACTAACTGATTACATTATCCGGTACGCCTATATTTTCCATCAAATATAATCAATATTTATCAAATTGAATAATAAATTTAACTATATTATTTTATTTATATGTATAGAACAGCTATACATTTTCTATTTACATGTAGAATTAGCATTTTATTTTTATTTCCATTTAATATATATAATATATAATTGTAAATAATGTTTGTGACTCAAGTAGGTATTCATTTTTTCCGTTTTTATAATCGTAGACCAAATCCAAATACCAAGAAATAAATGTACATATTTTTTGTTTCGTAATTATACGATAAATATTTACCTACGATCTTGCAAGACTTTGGTTATCCATATCGTGCAATGTATCTGTGGGCAGTTTTTTATCTTGTACATTTTCAGTTGTGCAAAAATATATTCTAAATCAGAGGTTCCCAACTTGTAAACCTTGTTCACCACCAATCCTAAATTGATACTGTCGTGAAACTATCCCCTCCTTCTGGATATAAATAGTGTAAACAGTTCAATTTTTTGTACATGTTTTATATTTATTAAAGTGAACTACTATTGTAAAAAATGTGATTTTTGGGCATTTACATTACTAACATCGATATCCTTTTGATAATACTTCTCAATGCTACAAGCATATTCTTAGTAGCGTTTAATAGATTTAGAACACTTAATAACACAAATACATCATCTTTATAATGACTGTAAATATTTAATCTACACTCGACATACTTTTTAATCATATAATATATTTGTTATCAACGTTTATACAATTGTTGTAATAAATGTATTTATAAATTTCATATAGTTTTTATATATTTGATTTATATACAATTGCTGCATATCGTTTTGTTTTCATTTATTTTATATATTTTTTTACAGTAGGTATATTGCATATAAGGCATACTGAATAATAAAACCCATTCCATAATAATACTATATTTAAAAAATAGTATTAATTTACTTATAAAACATCTGCACGCTGCACAATAGACAAGTCGTGTAGAAATTGTTTACTAAAAATTCCTAAAACGGCTAAATTATCTGTATGACCGGTTTCTTGCAGTTTTTTAATTGGCTCTATAGATTTTCTATCTGGTATTTGTTTCACGATTTCTGCACGAACAGCTACGAATACTCTCTTTTTCGTTCTACCTTCTAACTGTCTCCTAAACTTTTTTCTTATTCATCTTATTCGTCTCGTCAATGAGACCTATCATATTTTGATTATTAAATAATTACATTTTTACAAATTATAAATATTTCCTGATGAGTTATTTTTTCTTAGTAGTTTATATTATTGTCTGTATAATATTGTTACTATTATGCTATTTATTAGTTAGTATATTGTTATATGTAAATTTGGGCTCCTGCTTATAAACGTATATTATATTAATAAATAATTATTTGTTTTCTATGTTAGTAATATTTTCCAAATATTACACATATCCGAAATAATTAAATATAATTATCATCACAATGTTGTTCCTATAATAATGTCACAAAAATATTCAAATCATGTAATTTAAAATATTGAACATATTTTGAAGAAAATATATCTGACATATTAAATTTACAATATTTGTTTATTTACTTATTTATAAACTATTTTTAACATGATCGCACAATGTATTTTTAGAAATATGATTAAAAGAGATTTTCACAATATTTATATGTTCCAATAAATAATTGCTATCTGGGATAGTTGTACTAACAGTTTTATTCATCCTTCAAAGATAATATATAATAATTATATGACTTAAATTATTGAATACGATTATATATCTTTTTTAGTTTCTAGTTTTTTTTTAAAAGTTTTTAAGTCATCAATTGCCTAATAATAAATATTTGACCGTATAATAAATTCTAAACCAACGGCAGGCCGCTAAAAATGACGAATTGTTATTTAACGATGAAAATAGTCCAGTGGGTACGAGGGAAAAGTTTTATATATTATATAGAATGGGAAAAATCGTATTTGCCCACACATACTTTTGCACGCAGGGACACACAATGTCGGTTTGAGTGTTTTTCTATGGTGGCTGGAAAATCTTTAATATCAGTGTGTATTTTTCGTCATCATCTTTTTCATTACAAGTCTAGAATAAGAAAGTGGTGGTTCGAGAATATTATTTATATAGGACGAAGGATATACTCGGCAATGTGTTTTTGAATCACCATACATGTGAGTTGTAGGCGTATTATTGGAACTCTAAGAGGAGATCTTTTTGGTGACTATACAGTTGAAAGAATTACAGGGGTGGTAAAAATATCACAGTAGAGTAGTTATATTGTAGGCACTGAGCTATATGTATATATACGAGTGTTGCGTATTTGTACGCCACATTATATTTTGGCAAAAAAATAATGTAGGATGGAAATGTCACGAGAAATTCGTCATAAATTCATGTCATACAGATATAGGTATTTAATTTAAATTTCTTTTGCATATTTTTTATATAAGTTTTATTTCTACAATATTAGACGATCTGTTACGATACGTGTAATTTTGTCATATATGGTATAAATATCCAAAAACCAACGTTTTATTTCTAATTTTTTAAAATTAGAAATAAAATCTAATCTAATTTTTTTTAATTTTTTAAAATTTTAAAATTTCCGAAATTTGCATCTTTAAAAGCATTTTTGTTTTCATATTTATGTAATTTGAATTAACTATATATACATTTCTATGTTCTAATGGCCATATAGTTTTATAATGATTTAAATTAGGGATGGGAAATATTTGAACAATTCTCCCGTAAATAATTCGAATAGATTAATTACACAAAATTCAAATTCATGAAAGATTTATTAGTAGATATATCAGTAAGACTTAGAACACTCTCGTTACAAGAGTCACACACCACCATCAAGTTCTTCAGTTACGCTTCTCCATCACACGTCATCATTATGTGGTTATATCACTTTAATGCTCTTTTATCACACGTTAGGCCGTCACGCGTCTACGTACATGGTACCTACACTGGTACCTATTACCTACGAGATGTCCAAAAATGTTTTGGTAGGTCTAAATCAAAAATTACTGTTGGTTATTAATCTCTTATCTCAATAAATTTGAATTTCTACCACACCCCCTGCCTTAAGATGTCCCCTTCTAAATTCTGCGATTTTGAGTAAATCAGAAAGTTTTCAAACTGCTCTGGTACACTCTCTAGTAGGTTCTTAGGGTTGATTCATTCATATACAGAATCATATATATATTTATATTATGTTTCCAAGATATGTGACGGCGACGTGTGATGATAATTTCAACGGAGGAGCGTCACAATAGTTTATAAAGGAGGCACGTGACGACGACCCGTTACATCGGTGTATGAAGGAAGTGGCAGCGCGTAACAGTGACACGTGATGGAAGCATGTAACAAGGGAGCGTTACGGCAACACATAACATAGGTTGTGATAGAGGAGCGTAACAGCGCTTATATAATAATAAATTTTTTTATTTATTTACACTACCTATTTTATTATTTTGAGGTTAAATCTCATTTACTACTTATTAAAATAAAATAAAATAAAAATATTCACAACTAGACGTAAATTTTACAGTTATAATTGTAAAACATACATTACATTATAAAACTTTAACTGAATCGGAGTGTGAAGTTGATTTAAATGGATATTTAAACCAGGAACTGTATCCAAACCGAAATATCGGTTCTGGTTCTGGTTCTGGTTCAGGTCTTTGGAAAATAAAAATTTAGGTTTTGATTCCGTTTCTGATTTTTTAATTTTTCAATTGGATTCCAGAATCGATATTCAAGATGACATTTTTTTTATGACAGAGACAAACGCACATGGGATATTAAGGGTTAAAACCCATTTCAAATTTTAAAAAATAAGAAAAGATACGACCTAACATCCAAAATTTTCAAGTTATTTCAAAATTTTCCACGAGATTAAAGACTAACCCAAGAGAGTAATCTTTAATTTGTGTATAATAATATGGGTTGCATGTTCGTAATTGTATATTTTAAATTTTAAATTGTATTTTTTTTTAGCAGGTGTATTCAATTTACATAAAATTACTCAAAAGTCAAAACTACTAATTACCATATTATAATATGTACCTACCTACTTAAAGATAATCAACATTTTGTTATATCTACATAATATATAAGTACTAAATATTTCTATATTACCAATTTAAATTGATTGTGTTATTTAATTTACAAATATAAAATTTAATGTTTTTAAAAAAATCAACGAAAATTTTAAAAACAAAATAAAAATAATATTTATAATAATTTTACTATCAGTAATTGTTTGTCATTTAATTTAACTTTTTATGTGAATATGTTGTAGGTATTTTGATTTCGGATAATGGTACTATAATTATTTTTGTATAAAAATGTTTATATTTTCGTGATATAGGTATATATATTTTATAGTATATTTATAATATCATATAAATTTTCAATAGGTATAGCCTCAGTATTATTATTATTTATACGTAGCATACAAAGTGTATTTAGGAAATTTATATGTTGGAGTACTTACCTATTTTATCGTTATTTTTCAAAAATCTTTGATCAAATTAACAACGAGGATATATGGCATGTGTAAGAAGAGTTTACAGAAGATAGTGAATAAAATAGAAATGCTGATGATGAAATTTGTAATAATGTATCAAAAATATGGTTTTTGTGTATAAAAAAAAAAATATGAAGAAAAAGATTTATTTTGAATTAAAGACAGAAATATTAAGTTGATAAAATAGCTTTTTTGTATTTAATACATAAAAAAACACGGTCAGTTTTTTTTTTTTGTTTATTTTGATCATGTTTTAGGTGGTGTCCGATGAATACCATTAGAAAAATTAATGTTTTGAAAAAAAATGTTATACCATAAAAAAGGAAAACGTTTCATGTATTTTATGGTATAAAACTATATAAATTGATCAAAGCACAAGAATGATATGTAATTTTTAAAAATGGTGAAAAATGCTCGTTTATAAATAGCTATAGGTAAAAATGAAGCGAAAATATTCCGTTTTTATAAAATTGTATCACGCGTCTCGCACGTGTTAATAAGAAGAATATTTGATTTTTTAATATCTACAAAAATGATGAAGGGTATATTGGCATTTTAAACTTGTTTGGTGATTGCTGTTTTAGTGATGAACGGAAAAAACTTATGATGCTGTGCCACTGTTTAAAGTATGAACTGTGTTTGCTATTCCGATTTTGTGCGCAGCCCATTATACTCTTGTATAATATACTCCTCTCTCAGCAGTATCGTTGATCACACGTAGTTTATTTAGACACAGGTTGTCGGCGTTCACGATATATTCGTCTAAATATATATATATATATATCATCCAAAGTTTCAGGGTCTTCTTTCAGGAAATCGCTATTTAAGGAAATAGCGACAAAAAACTTCGTTGTGTTTTTTGTCATAAAGTCAAAAATCTCTTTTAATAGAATTTCTTGTTCAAAAAGAGTGATTCACTTCAATGGATCTTCAAAAATTGGTGGCATGTCTAATCTTAATACCATCTTTCTGTTATCTTCAACAAAGATTGTGTCATTAAAGAAATAACAACCAATATGTTCTTCTGAGAGGTACCATAAGTGTCGTTTAAGTTTCTTAAGGGCAGATAGAAAAATTCTGTCTCCAGAAGTCAGTAAATGTCGAACCCAGAGAAAATCATTTTTCGGGACAGATATTCCAAGATTTAATGAAAACCAGGTTCTGATGTAAATCTTGACTTTGAAAATACAAAGTTTCTTGAGTCCATTCAGTTCACGAGTAGTTATATGAAATGCACTATTTTGAAAAAGAAAGATAATACCATAAATACCATAAACCATAAACCTTAATACCATAAACCTGGCGAGCCATAAATCTTGCACTGTGCATTGCTCCTGTTTTCATGGATTTGAATGCTCTTTGAGAAATTTCCAATAATATAGTAGTAATAGTTACAACAGTTCTCTATAATCATCTCTAGGATGATTTTGCAACTGCTCAGTTGCAAATTAAAGAATTTCATATTTTACATAATTCAATGCGGATAGTATAGATTTATCAGTAATCCGAGGATTGATGTCATCTTTAAATTATATTTGTCCACAACATCTTGAATCATTTGAACAATAGTATTTCAGAATTTAAAGGAAGGTCCATACATGTAGAAAAGACTAAGTCCAGTATAAATTCATGAATATAAGGCGACAAGCCAAATACAATATATTACGACCAAGCATTGTTTTTAGAAGTACACAAACTTAATTTATTCGTACAGTGTTGGAAGCAGTAGTATCAAAGCTGAAAGTCTTAACATCTTTTCTCAGATTCTAGTCATCAATTGTTTCAATACATGGCTCATGCTATTCTGGTGGTAAGATTAGGCACAGAAAGTAATTGATCAATACTATCAAATGTAGTGAGGATTGGCAATCTATCGACCTTCTTATTTTCTATTTATTTATTATATATTCTTATCACCATCAAATCGGCCATCCCATGGACATTTTTCCATCCCAATGATTGGTTACTGGTTTACTGGTTTTACTGGTTTACCTAAGCTTTGGAACTCCGTTTTCAATTTTTGCGATTGTTGTTTTCGATGTTTCGTACAAAATACGATGTATAAAGGATAAGAAAATAAAACTATTGAATGTATAAAAAGTTTATAAAAACCTATATTTTCATGTTTTTTATATTTTTTTTAATAAATGGTTAATGTGACAAAAATTATTGCAAAACCTTTTTTATAGACATTTTTATGTACAAAACTACAAAACGAAAATTCGTTTTTGTGAATTTCATTCGTTTATTATTAAATTTTATCTTTTACAGCTTGAAAATGTTTCTGGCGGTGGTACATTGATTTTAAATTTGCAAAGTTCATTATATTTTTGCAGGAAAAATACTCCATCATGAATTACACAATAACCAAAACAATTTATCACGATGACGAAAAAAAAAAAACGTATACCAACGTTTTGGTGTATATGATATACAATATATTTTATAATACACTATGTACGTGTCATTTGGGAATAAACACGATTAAATTTGTGAATTCGTTCGATTTTGAATAGGATAAATAGTAGCTTTTCCCCATAAACTATTTCGACTTATTCCATAATCCTTTTGTGTACACGACATATTCAAGTACACACGAAATAGCGACAGGTCTCACTATATTGTACCTATATATATATATATAAATATTCGATTTTCGTTAAAGTTGTTTCACGTCATTCATTTAAAAACAAACTCTCAGTATACGTCAATAACGATTTTATTCCGACAATATTCTAAAAATAACTTTTTTTTAAAAATATTTTCAAGTTAACGTTATATTATTATACTTTTTCCGAGAAAGATTCTGAAGAAGTTAGTTTGTGATTATATATATATATTCTACCCACACTTTTATGGTATATCATAATATGTATAATTTTGTAAATATTTATATGAGCTTTAAAAATAAATAAAATATGTAATAAAAGTAGATAATAATATAGTATATATTTATATTAGTATACGATAATTTTAAAAAGATTTAAAGAAAATATAATTCTTATTGGTGTGATAATATGTAAATAATTATTTTATTAAATAATGTGAATTTTACAATAATTATTTTCAGGACACTGAAAAGAAAGAGTGGATGTAGAATATACAATACAGTGTTTATTATGTAAATATATTCTAAATTAAAATTACTGTTATAAAAAATCGATAGGTTTGTTAAAGCAAATGCAGATAATAGTATTAAGCAGGGGATAGTCGAGAAGTAAGTAGTTTAAACAGAATTTTAGAAACCATTTAAATAACTATGTATTGTAACCTTAGTATGAACATAAATAAAATGTAGAAATTCTTGTATACAGTAAACACAGTAATAATGAAGAGAAAAATAAATATACAAAGAATTTCAAAAAGAAGTCTGACGAAATTAATGTATTATACCAGCATTTCAAGATCAGAAGTAAATAATAAAGTATATATGTCAAACCAAAGTAGTATTTAACCAGGAAAATATTCGTTTTATTTTATAAAACATTAACATACAGATTATGAATACAAATTGAAAACAAATGTTGTTATAAATTATGGTGTATAGTAGCAGAGCATGAAAATTTCAAAGAAAGAACGTTTAGAAAATTAAAAGTTTCAGATATTTGGTTTTTCTACAAAAGATAAATTGAGATGAAATAGCATTAGGAATAGCATTCTGGAAGACAATTTCAATTGCAAAGCATCAAAACAAAACTGAATAAAAACTTATTATATAAATACTTAGACTTGGTTATGTGAATGATTTCTAAAATAAAATTATAAAAGAGCATGTACAATTATATAATGTTCAATGAAGTAAAAAAAAAATGTTGAACAACTAAGAATAGTAAAGGATTGTTAATTATCGATAAGTGATAAATGGTAACAAAAGATAAACAATATAATTTTACAAACAGTCTATAACATAGATTATTTAATATTTAATTAATAAAACATAAATAATATTAAATACTATGATTAAAATTAATATTATTATTTAATACTGATGTAAAAAATATAAATAGGTAAATTACATAATTTTCGAAGTTGATATAAATACTTGTGTAGGTATCCTACTAAAATGTCTTATGTGTTTATCAATGTTCTTATTTTATTCTTTCATTTTCACATAATTTACTTATTTGGTTTATATCATTCCAATTTTATTTAAGAGTAATTCAGGAAAATATGTATATTAAACAATAGTTTAACTTAAAAATACCTACATTGTTTTCTAGTTTTTAAATGAATATTTTTGATGTACAAACTCGTATATCTACAATATAACTAACTAGTAATAAGTATTAATTCGCTTATGTAAAAAATGTTTTTAATAATAATAATTAACGTATTTAGGTCATGTTTCCTTTTAATAATTTTTACCAATGTTCCGATTTACCACGTTAACTTTAACCTAACGAATTAAAATTTTTTTTTTTTTACCATTAAATATTGACTAATTGCTTTTTGTTAAATATAATTTATCTAATATGAGTATTTTTTTTCATTGACTTACCCATTTTTGGATTTCAATATGTATTATCAGAAGTTTATTAGCTTGCGAGAATCATATTTCCAAAACCAAGAACTATAAGTACCTATCTAAATTATTTTTGGTTTTTATTTTATCTATTGTATTTTTCCATTTACTGTCCTTTTAAAAAGGACCACAATTATGACATAAATAGATAAGACAAAATAAAGGTCATCGCCATCATTAATATAAGCTGGACGCAATCAAAATTTTCTGTTTTTATCTACATTTAAGATGATACACAGAATAAAACGTTTGATGTTTGATTTGAACCCATAAATCATTTATATAATATATAAATATCGTCGGCCTCATTCACTATTAGAATAGTTTAAGTACCAGGACCTTCACTTTATTATATATTTCTACTTTTTAGATTCTGAGTTTAGCAAAGCAGAAATTAATCTCACAATGATGTTTATTTTTTTTTTCTGTAAGCAAATTTTTGAAGAAATTGAGCGAAAACGGAGCCTTGGCGATGGTATGATTTTGATAGGAAATCAGTTCTAGGTTTTGTACTCTATACATAGCATTTTTAGATTTTTCCAGTAGTTTCATTAGGGTAGAGGAATAAACATCATCTAAACGGTGTATGCAGACATAAACTGTTCACATATATAATAACAGTATATAATATACATAACTAAATCTACAAAATACCTTCAATACATAACATACACTGTACATAAACTTATTGTGTATGCATATTTACGAACGTACATAAATGCATACATAATATATGTAATGAAAAGTGATCTTATCTCGTTCCCAAATTTGTACTTAATCTAATATCTGATAATATTGATCTCCCTGAACTATATTTAGGTACTAATAAATCTTAAAATAAATATCTTTAAACACAAGGAATCCACAAACTTTTTACTCAAATTTATTTTTTTTTTAATTGTTCGTTAAATTCGTATGCTAACCTATTAATGTATGTTAGTAACTCACATAATTTCGATTTTATGTAATTGAATTTCGCGGTTTTTATAGCTTTATAATCAATGTCTTGATTTATGTATTTATTTTAAGTAATTTTATTTTATTGTATATTCATATTTAAATTGGAATAGCACCCTGTTTACGTATGTATGAAAAATAATAAGTAAATACATACGTATATAAAACATACATACATACATACATACATACATACATACATACATACATACATACATACATACATACATACATACATATATTTATATAGGTACAAAAAAAATTATTCCGCTAAGAATTGTTTATTATCGAATGCAATGAAATATTATTGCTTTTAAATTAAATTTATCGACCACCAGTATCTTATACGACATGTCAAGTACTCCCATTTTTACTGATATCCAACAAGAGAAATATTTTTACCCCTACTGTCCAGATTTTTTCATATCTATTTAAGGCCGCTCGTCCACCAAAAAGTAACATGATACATGATATGACACGAAATTTTAATGTTATTCGGAGTGATATTAAATTGATTAAATTACATTCGAATTAATAACTTACAGTTTGAGCATTCACAATTTGTATTTTGTATGATAGGTAAGTTATGATACACGTTCGTTTAAAGGTTATCACACAAAAATTTTGGATTAAAATCGGTTATTTTCATAAATATCACACAACGATTAAATACGGTTCGGAGAAAATTTAATATATTATATCGAGCAAAATAAATAGTTGGATATTGTGTTTTTTCATTACTTTTTATTTTCGAAATTGATTTTTATCTTCTAAAAATATTCGATGTATGTATTCATTGACACATTTCGCCGTTTTTCCACCCTTCGATCCAGACAATTTATCGTCGAAATATTCCTGACACACGCACACAAATCAGTGATTTAATGGTATGCCGATGCTGTATTCTTATCCTCTATACCCTAATCGTTTTCAAGAGTCAAGACTTTGGACGAAACCTGGCTTCTGATAGATTGTGGATAGGATTTCCTAGGAAAATACGTCGAACATTACCAGTGAATCTACAGATTTATGGCCACAATAAATTCCGAATCTCGATTTTGTGTCTTTGCAATTGGGGGATGTTTTTTATTTAATATATTACAAAATACGTATTATACACATAAAATGCCTACATATATAGGTAAAAGAGCGCATCACGAATTAATATTTTTTTTCCTGAGAGGGAAATGTAACCAAATAAAATTGTCCTTGTTTATAAAATTAATAATGTATATTATATATGAAATTAAAATTCTTTATAATATCATTATTAATAATATAGTAACTATTTATATCGAGTAAAATTAAAATTAATAATACGTTTAAAAACACACTTTTTTAGTAAAAAAAAAAAAAAATAATAATAAAACCCAATTAAAATAGCATATTTAGTCAAATTAAATATATAAATTACATATTAAATATATTTATATGTTAGGCATGGATGTGAAATTGTATTGAATATTTTTCATACTTATTAAACAGTAAATCTTCAATATAAATAATCAGTTAATGTACTATTATTTTAATAATAATAATATAAAATAATATAGATCCAATTATTTTTTTTATCATTATTAAAATTAAGCTAAACAATAAGATAATATGCAATTTAAAAAAATTAAACATAATATTAAAATATACTTCTTCTTCTTTGAAGTGTGTCTGTTAAATAATAATGTTTCATCATACACAACATTTAAATTGTCTCCAATATGACATCCGTTTAGTTATCTCACTACTTACATTCTTAAATCTATCACGGTTTTCCAATCAATCCTTGTTTAGGTATATCAAAAGGTTTTCAATTCAAAGTATATGTCACTATTGATTTGGTTGTCAACTCAATCTTTTAGACCAAAGTATAGTAACAATATGTACTTATTTCACCAAATCTCGTACTTATAACGGTCGGTGCGTTATTTATTCTTGGTCCAGATATTTTCTTCAACGAGGACTTTCTTTCCAATACGGATAAATTGTATTCAACTTTAAGTATCATATGCCCTGTTTCACAACGTATAATTTATTATATTATAATCAATCATTATTTTAATACAGCCACATTTCTTGATTTTGTAATTTTTTATTTTTATTCTTTGTAAATTTCAATTTAAAACATTTTTAAAGAGTTGTTAGCTGTAATACTTATATAAATGTTATTCGTATTTGTCATTTTCACTAAGTAGTTCTGTTCCTATTTAAACTAGTATAATCGTGTAGGTATATTAAATATTTTCAAACTTCTAGTCATATACAACATTCTAAATTTTTATTTTTAAGAGTTATCTATTTGTATTTTGTTCTTATTTTTTTGGTTAAAATCCCCATTTTCTATATAAATAAATAATGTTATTATAAGATGCATATTAAATATTACAAGTATATATTAATAAAGTTATAAACTTATATTCTAGACTAGTGATTTTAAACCTTATTACTATGTTAAACCCCAAATTGGATAGTCAATTTTGTAGCGATCCCTAAATAAATTGTTTATATATTATGCAAGTATAGATTACCATTAATAATAAATATTAGAATTATTAATACTTAATAAAAATAAACTACATATATTGCAAATATGAAATGATTTCCTACATCCTTGATTTAATGGAATTAGTTAAACTAATTCTCATAGTTGTTGAAATTTCCCGTCTGTTTGTAATTTTATTTCTTATTGTAATCATTGTCGAAAACTCAGTTTGACATAAGAAAGTAGTTGATAAAGGAATAAGTATTTTTAATGCTTCTTTGTTTTTTCGGGATATCGGGATATTCATTTGGAACTCTAACCAAAATTGAGCAACATTTTTGTTTCTTTTAAAAATTAATAGTAATCCTGTATCTGAACTCAATTTAAATAATATTTTAAAATTTCTTAATGATAATATATTAGTATCTAACTTTACAAACTAGTTTATAAATCAAATATTATTTTTACCAAATTCTTCTGGTGGTTAAAATATTTTAGATATATTTCTTTTATATTAAATAAGTGTTAAGTTTCAATAACAGTACTTTAATTTAATACTTTTTCTATACATTTTCCCTAGTAATATTTAAAACAAATTTAAAACGTATCAAACATATATTTTTTAATTCGATTTGTCCACAGTTTTGTTGGTCAATTAATGTACAAGTACTATTGTGTGGCCGTCATAGTCCAATTTAGCTAATTTAGAATTAAAAATATTTTAGATAGATAAACAAGCTTTATTAACATATTTTCCTTCTGTTTGAGTTCATACATTCTAGTCAAAGCTTAACCCATTTCTTCATACATCACTATGAGTAATTTTTGAATAAAATTCTTTTAAAAGATTTAAATTGTATTACCTATATACTATTAATATACTTACCTACGATAAATAGGATATATTAATTTTTTTGTTATGATTCTTAATTGTTCGTAATCATTTAAATCTCATATGTCGGTAAAACCAGGTTCAGAATCACTGTTCCAGACAATACCTAGAATGTACCTAAGTCAAATTGGTAATAATATAATATTATATTAGTATACTAATATATACGAAAAAAAAAATACGTTTTTAAATATTTCGGTTTTCGGGTCTAAAACCGGTTCGATTTATTAAAATTTTCCGGTTTTTGGATTGAAACCAACATCAATTTACCCGGGTTTAACTAGAGTTTTGTTCCGATTTCCAAACAGTTTTTACTCTCTACTCATTGACTGTGTATTCAAATCGTTTATTTTTATATTATATTATTAAAGAGATTCTGCGACTCGTAAGACGTTACGAGAACACGAGAACGAGAACCAGAAACTTGTAAACTGATTCCCGTACACGAGAACCAAAACACCGAAATACACTTTCTGCGAACCGTATACGAGAAACGTAAATATATACCAGAGAACGTAAAAAACAAATTTAAATTATAATTATACAATTACAGGTACTGGTATTTTTTAAATGAAACTTTCATTTGTTTGTATTTAAGATATTAGATTCAGGGGTTTTTTTTTAAGTTTGAACTATTGGTGACTAAAAAACCATAGTTTTGAATGCACCGTACACTAATACCTTTTATTAGTGTAGGTTAATACCGAGCAAAAAATGTATTAGTTAGGTACAAAATGATTATGTATTTTTATATAGAATCTCTCTATTAACCTTTGGCTTTTTTTTTCGACCAATCTCCTGGTCCTGTCCATTTAATTTTACTAATACCCAGAACATCAATTTTATAACGTTCCATTTCTAATTTCAAGATTTCAAGTTTCCCGCATAATCCTATGGTGATCTGACATTCCACGTCACTATTCTCCTCCTTGTCTTCTCTTTAGACGAACTTGTATTGGCAGTCCCCACTCAGAAATCCGAATGGGAGACTATACCTAACCTCCGGAATTCTTTATCTTTACAATTGTCATTTCACCATTATCCTCAAGAAAGTCAATACAGTAGTTTCCTCCTGCTTTCTGTATCGCAGTTGGTGAGCCATTACTTGAACTGCCTTCAAGCTGCCTTCATCATATCCTTCCATTGCCGGTAATTCTGCTACAAAATTCGCCAATGGTCGCTAGTAGCGGTTGCTGCTTCACTCCGCTATCTCCTTTTCATCGCCTCTTACGACAAGCAGGAGTTATTGTGGTTCTATTCTAACCCCGGACCCACGCGGGGTATTTACAAACTGACGGACGTTTATTAGACATTGTGGCGTCCACACTCTTGACCAAAATTGGTCAGGTTGATGTCGTGCAGCCTAGTTTGTCGGTAAGACAACACGGAGCCGGATACTGACTTTGGAAGCAGAAGAGTAGGTAAAGAACAGAATTTATCTCAACAAATACAAAAGCAGTATAAAAGTATAAATGAATAGACTGTATTTCTATTTCTTATTACTAATAACAATTATCGGGAAAGGGGGGAGCTTATAACTATACGTATGTTACGTATTCAATAAAAACATATATATAAATAATAACCTGGGCCGAATTAACCATTCGGTATGGAACAGAAAAGCCGACGTCGAGATTATTATTATGCTTAGTTATAGTAAATGTTTGTTTTTAAATGTTTTAATCTATAAACACAAATGTTAAATAATATATATTACATTAATATACTATATTTAAAATGAATGACCCTATAAATGTTTTGCATAAAATATAAAATGTTTCGTATAGTATTTCAGTGTGAATAAATATAATAAATGTCATAATTAAATTTTTGTACAATATACGAAAAATATATACGTATGTTTTAACAATAGAACTTAAGTGGTCGGAATTTTATGGTCAATCAATATCTGCCGATAGGTATGTCTATATGCGCCGTACGGCATTTATTCAGGCCCACGCCGACGACTTTATTATTTGTAGTATTTTATATAATATACTGTATTTTTATACACATTATTGTAGGTAACTCGGTGTATACTACACCGGAACCGTTTGTCCGATAACATTACGTCATCATTTCGTCGGAAGTTTTCGGATCGTTCGTTCGTCGTCCGGTTGTCGTTTTCGCCGCATAATGGGGAGGGGAGGGGGGAAAAGTCGGGTCACGAGCTCCGGCGGCCGTCAGTCACGTGCGCGAAACCGGTATAATCTAGTTTGAGATAGAGTATATTCGAATAGTTTTCATTTCGATGTCGTCGCCGGACAGCCGCTGTTATACGCGACTTGTCGTGATTTATTCCAATTATTTCGAGATAATTTTTCCCGGGTGTCGTCGGCGGAAACACACACACGCCGTTACTGTGCACGTGACATGTACGTGAAATAACGTTATAAAATAATATGATGTACACAAGCGTGTAGTACACGACGCGTAACGCCCGCCGCGAGTTGGACGGCACCGCTCGTAAATCGTACACGGCGGACAGACGATACCGGACCGGCGATGGCGATGGCGGGTGTAACAGTGAACCCGTTTTTCACGATGGATCCTCGGCCAGTAAATCAAATTTGATCGAGCAATCAATTTCACGGTACGATATGCACGTTTGTATCAATTTCACGCTAGGTCGAGGCTTTGTCGTCCACGAAATCCACACACACACACACACACACACACACACACACACCTCACGTGCCCCCATAAATTGACAGATTTGTATTTGTATTTTTTTGTATTTTGTATTTTTTTTTTTTTTTTTTTGTAGCCGTTGTTGTTTTATTACGGTTTTTAGTACTTATGCCAATATAAATGTATTTTTTTCGGGATCTGGAAAATCGACCGACAACCGATCGGCCGACAGGACAATAAACCGACATATAATGATAATTTTACTTCGTTAAATAAAACATACGAGTACATTAAAATATTATGTAGGTTAATAATTATATAGAAATTTGTTAAATAATTTTAACGGAAAAATGATAATATTTGTTAATAAATATGTTAATAATTATAATACCTACAAAAAAAAAAAATTATAATAATATCTTATAAAAGTACGTACGAAAAAAGTATAATACGATGAAAAAAAAGTGATTAAATTGCAATATTGTGACAATTCATTTATTAATGAAAACAAATAAATTACGTCATGGTAATTTTATTTATTATATCATATATTGTGGCGTCAATACGCCTGACGAATGTAAGTCTCAGATTGATGTTGAACGACCGTGAACAATGCCGGTAATGTGCTAGATAAAAGGTAAACTAAGAAAAAAAAAAGGAAGAAAGGTTACAGGTTATTGTATGTACAAAATTAATAGCGGACTGTATTTCAAAAAACTTAAAGTTAAAACAAGTCGCAATGGACGGGAGGGGGTAAACCTAATACTTTTTTTTTTTTTTTTAGGCTTTTACGAGCCATTTAGACTCTTTGCCGCCAAAACTACTTCCTTTCATTGTTCTCTATCATATGCCTGCTCCCAGTCCACTGCAATTTCTTCTAATAATTCCTTGACGCTGTCTTTCCATCTTTTCCGCGGTCTTCCCCTTGGCCTCTTTCCCCTCGTCATATATGTCAATG
>JAIPRL010009181.1:0-18330 GCA_025469235.1 Pemphigus obesinymphae | reverse complement strand
TATAATTATATGCTAATATGTCAAATATGTCATCTTCAACACAATAGTAATGGCGTGAATTAATAAAATAAATAAATAAATTACTTATTTTAAATCATTCATTCTTATATCGAACACTAAGTAATTGAAGGAATTTTTTTTAAATATCACGGCAATGATATCTTAACTCTAAACTAAACCGTTATAGAGCGTTAGCTATGCCAGATTTCCATTTATGAAACTTTTGCGACCCGTTCCCCTCTACACCCTCCATCTAAGCGATACCAGTCCATAGTATCTTAGTCCGTGGCATATATATTCACATACATATAATATAATATAATATAATATAATATGTGAATATATTATTATACACGTCTTGCCAAATCGCGTATATACACACTCGGAATATCGGTCGAGTGGCACGTAAAAGTCGCGCGTTATAGATACCTACACGATTATTTAATACGTATTATGTGAATTTTTGATATAACATACAATATGAATGGGCGAGCGTGTGTTCGCGACCCGTGTAATATGATATGTCATCGCGTACACACGGTGAGAGAGCTATAAAAAACAAAAAAAAAAAAAAAAACACCTCGCACGTGTGATTTTGTGAAATAATGTCAATGATCTATTCGCGGTGCCGCCGACTACCGCCGGTGTACTATGCGTGTATAATATTATATTATAAATATAAATATAATATAGTTATACCCATGACGAAATATAAACAGCGGTATGTCAGCGACTTTTTGATACGCATAAAATGGCTGCCGTCTTGCTCCTTATCAGTAACATTTATTGTCGATTAACCGTATAGGTACACTATTATTACCACGATTTAAGACATAGAGGTTACTCAACGAACATTTATTTTTGATGCACCAAGTATATCACCGATTAGTTCGCGTGAGAAATACACCTAGCGCCCAAGCGGCCATTAATGTAGTTAAATATTTTATTTCACGACAACATTTTTTATCTATAGTAATTTCACATTAGATAATAGATACCTACCGCGATTTGAGATAAAAAAAAAAATTATGTAGTCCCAATATTTTATTACTATTTAACGAGATATGTATAATCTATATATAGTTACTCATAATTCGTATTATAATATTTACATTTTAACCAATATATAATGCCAATACAAATATACCATAATAAATCATGCATTATAATAAATAGTTTGTTAAAAAATACAAACCTCAACACAAATACCAGAAATATGAACTCGGAAAATTAATGGTATGTCTCCTTTATTTAACCTCGGTTTTTACAAATAAATCTAAAATTAAAAATAAATATTCCCAAAGTTTTAGTAGGTAGGTACCTATTTTCTTGATTTAATAAAGTATTTTTATGTTTTGAAAGTTATTAAAGTTAAAATAGATACAAGTTTTTATTATTGAATGAAAGTCAAAAAGAGCACACAGTAGATAAGTAATTTCCTTCTAATTCTAAATCAATTAACAGGGAATTCATTAGTTTGTGAGAAATATCAATTTGGAAATATTTTTAATTTTAATGAGATATGTAAACTGATCACAGGACACAGTTATCAAATATGGAAATACAAGTCGATTGCGTACATATATTTGAATAATTAATAAATTATAATAATATGTAATGATATTTGGCATCAAAATCTTCATGGATATAGTTAATTAGACTGTACTCCGCTAGTAGCTCTGTATGTATTTCTCGGTGTGTCGGTCAGCTGTTTTTCATGGAGTTGTTTTATGTATCAACTGTCCAATTATTTCGCATACGACGTTGAGTAACCTCTATATCTTAAATCGTGATCGCGCATGAGAATTTCATGTGATTTAATCGTACATTCGTAAACTGAGTAAGAGTAGGTTAGTTACGATCCCCGTAGGTTTTCCCTTTTTGGGAAACGCGTACGCTCGTTGTTTATTCGAAAAACCGACACGAATACATATGATTGATAATATCGCGTTTGTCCTGTAGACATTCAATCGCAATAACGGCGTATTAAAATACCGTACGGTATCATAAAAGGAAAAAAACAAAAATAGGAACTACGGAAAAACGAGCGATTGCGTTCTACCCGTAAATACGTTATTTGTACAAAAGTCGGCAATTTCTTATCGAAATAAGCTCTAACCGGAAAAAATGAAAAGTTAGGTACTTGTTTTGCGATATTAATTTTGTCAACAGTTTGATTAACCGTCGAATCGTCTTCACGAAAATAACAATAAATTCGACAGCTTACCTCGATTATTTGGCCTTCTCATATACTGCGCAGTTACTGTGATTTTTCGTCCAATATCTTTGTTGGTAGTAAAAATAAATTATATACGCATTACATCTGATCACACTCTATGAACGAACTCATATTATTATGGATATGTGAATTTAAAACACCCCTTAGCTATATTATTATTATTATTATTATTATTATTATTATACATACGAAAATAAAATAAAAATCTTTATTGCTTTTAAATGAATAAAAAAGAAATTTTTTTCTTTTTTTTTTTTTGCAATCGTGCACTTAATATAATATATATATATATATATATAGGTAGCTACGTGCACAGTATAATATTGACGATGCTCGTTAACGTTTAATAATCTTTCGCCCAATTTAATATAAAATATTTATGTCTTCACCAGATGTTCATAAAAAAAACCATGTGGCAAACAACATATTATGCGTATATTGGTATATATTCGCGTGTACTCTGAAAACAATGTTTACAGCGTAGAATTACTTTTTGTCTCAAACGTTTTTACGAACGAATTATTGTTTCTTTCATTGTTCGAAAATGTTCACAAAACAGTAGGTACCTACTATACTTACATATCTATCTATCTATCTATCTATCTATCGCTAGCAATTTATTTGTTTACGAAGATTTAATTTTTCAAATGACAAGCCACTTTATTGGTAGCGATGATTGAAAGTGGATTTCTGGGTTTACGTACAAACGTAATATATTTGAGAAACATATCAGCTGTAGGTGATGTAGTGTATAGTATACATCCGCAGTACGAGAAAATAAAAAGAAACGTGGATAATTTATCACGGAATTTGTAGGGAAAAAACAATCTTTTTTTTTTTTTTTATATATATATATATATATAGGAGAGTGTATTTTAGAGGTTAAACAAGTATATTTTAGTCCACTCGTCGTATTTAAAAAATATTATAATATCGAAGTAAATAACATAGAAAAAAAATCACATTCATATCCATATCCTGAAATCGAATTTTGTTTTGCCTTTGTCCTCAATGCGGAAAAATATCGTAAGATAAGAAAAAAAAAAATGTTTTCTACCGCATTTTTTCAATTGAATTATTTTTTGTTGTTTATTTTAACTAAAATTTGAATGCGTTTATGTCGATATCTGTACATCTAGTGTGTTAAATATTATCAATTATTCACGTTTAGTTTTTTTTTTTTTTAATTCAGTTTACCGTGCGTCTACGTATGATATTGTTATTCAAATAAGTATCCGTTATCGACATAAATTTGAACCGTTTTTTAACCGTATTTATTTTAATAAAGAAATATTTTTTATTTGACCAAATTTAGAAATGTATAGGTATTAGTTATTTATGAATACAAAGAATAATATAAAGAAACACTGTGGAAAATATTAATACAAAATACTTACACAAATTATATATTAAAGATTTTCATAGTAAACATATTTTAGACATATTTCTATTTTTGAATTGTACACATTAGCATCAAATATTGAGCTTTTAAAATTTTTAAAATTTGAAAAGTTTGCTTCATTTTGATGAGATGAAATGCGACGAAAGTTGCCTCAACCTTAACTTTAGATTCGACCCCTTCCCAAAAATCCGCTTTGGTATCTACGTATTTTTCTGATTTTCGATCAAGTGTTGTAGATTAGGAGAAATCGGGATTTTAATTTAGCCGTTTAATATACTTTCAGCACCAACCATCGTGTAGTCTCCATTGGTTTGATTTTTCCGAAAAGTAGTTCCGATTTCATGACCAGCCCTACTGTTGGGTGGCCGTCCCCGATTGACCATCGGGTGAAAAGGGCATGGAAAATAAATATTTTTAAGTAACAGATCGTACGAAACTTGTTACGAGGGCCTTACGCAACACTTAAGAAATTTAATTGTTTTTGTTTATTTTTTTGCATAATTAAAAATATTGTTACAGTAAATACTGTTTATTTTATACTATATTTTCGTAAAACGTTTTATTTTTAATTGAATTTTAAACTGCTTACTCAATAAACATCTAGAAGATACCTAATAATCACTAATAATTATAAGTCAAGTAATACATATTCTTCCACGACCGATGATTATAATATATTACTATAAGTTATTAATAATGCTGCCTATACGCTTAACATATACGTAATATAATAATATAAAATATGTATATGAAACCGAAACGAATCGATGATGTAATTTTCGAATCGACTTAATTTCGATTTAAAGCTCTTGTTGACATCTTAAAATATTTTGAAAAAAAAAAAAATATATATATATATAAATATAAATTTAAAAATATTCTATCGATAGAATTAAATAAATTAAATTAAATATAAATGTCAAGGGCAAATAAAAAATAAATTCACAATATTCAAACGTTTCTAAAGAGTAAATATCTTTCACTCTCTTTGTTCGGATTTAAAACAAAAAAAATATTTAGTATTTTATTGCAACGGTGATGAAATGGAACTTTTTATGTCATTCTGCCCTTTCGACGAGTTTTCGTACTTTCGATTTATTTTACTACCTATATGATATATAAATATACCTGTGACAACGTATGTATATGTAATCTTATATGACTAACATTCAAGTTTACAACCAAATCACTCGAACCTGGACGTCGACTGCTTTTACTCTTCACATTGGGCTACACGTTATCAATAATTTTGCGCGATTTTAAATTTTCTACTTGGAATTCGATCACGAACATATTGATAAGAATGAATATTTCAGTATGAAAAAATATTTCCAGACTGCATTTTGATTATATTGTTCGTATTGCAAAGTTCCTGACATACATATATTTTTTGACGTGTCATTCTATATTTACCAATTGAACCCTGTAATTATTGTGTTACCTACCGTATTGTTTAGAGAGGACGAAATACTGGCAAAATGTCAGTGATATTATAGTTACCTATATATTTATTTATATGAAAATTGTTTGCCACCGTATAGAAATATGCGATTTTCATGTTGCTCAGCAACGGAAATTCTTTTCTTTAAAATTAATTATATAAATAAGGATATTTAAATTTTCAGCCGTACTATATACATAATACATAATAATAATAATATGCATTGTCATTTGATCATCATAATCATTTACATCGATAAAAGTATGTCAACCTTAATAATTATAATGTGAAGGGGGAAAAATTGAAATTTAATTATTATGAAATTTTTGACTGAAAATTAATTATGTAACAAAAGTGACGGTTAATTAAATGGGGGAAAAAAACTATTGAAATCACCTGCTTATTATTTTAGTTTATTAATTTTTAAATAATGTATACTCTAATCGTATCATTTTCGAGTATCGCATTTATAGTAAAAAATTGGTGAAATTAATTTTAATATTCATTAACACCATTGTTTTTTTATTTCAAATGGCACGTATTTTGATATGTTATAATTTAAAATATGGGTTGTGTATAAATATTATTTTTAGACAATGAAAGTATTCTTAGTCTATTGACGACTAGACAAAAAATGATAATAAATAATTTTGTCGTAAAAATAAATATGTGTTTATTAAGAGGACGCCGTTAATTTTTCAATGAAAAACTTGCACTGGCATTTTTCATTTTTATCAACTTACAAACATGTCAGATATACGAAATAAAAACAAATTATAGCTAAAATATTATTAAAATATAGATTTTATTATATTTTTTTTTTAACATTTTATAAAACGTTTGAAAATGCATTTATAAAATATCGATTCCATCAGGCGCTAGAGAATTTTGTTCTTTATATATTATTTTTCATTTCATCTTTCGATAGTATATCGAAAGTTAGTTGATAGTTGATTAGTTGATAGATAGTTGATATAAATGAAAAATGCCTAAACTTTTAAGAAATATCGTGATTATTCGATAATTAAAAATTATACTGACACAGGTTTATTTTAAAATTACTTTAAAAATATATTTAAATATACTTTTAATTTGTTTTATTTTTATTTTTCATAAAATATAATAATAATAAATAAGTTTCTTGAATAAATAATGTAGAAAAATTAATATTTAGAATCATTTATAATATTATAATAAATTTATGATATATGGTACTCGCGTATATATTAGTTAAGTTATATACATTATGGATACAACCGAGTTGGCCTTTCATTACGTAAGACGTTGATTTCGACTATACACAGTTTAATATTTATTTAATGTAAAATCAATGTCGCTAATGGTTTATGGTGACAACAAAATATGTATATTGTAATATTTTAATTTAATTTTGGACGTTACATTATTTTGTATAGATTTTGTATAGGTAGGTAGATTCTTTGAGTTATGCGATTATCTCAAAAATCATTATCATTTATACAGCTTATTTTTTAACATTTATTTTTTTAGCTATATTTACTATTTTTTAGTGTCATCATATTTATATACGAATGTCATATAAGTTTTTTTTTTTTTTTATACTTTAGTCTATGAGTCTAATAATTATATTTCATAAATTATATTTAATTTGAAACAACTGCATAAATATATATATATACGATAAAAATATTATTAATTGTAGTGGTATTTTGTCAGTCTTGTAACTGATACAAATACCGGAATTTTTCTTGTAACATTAATTTATTGTATTGAATTCGTCCTGTGATGTATATAAAATACAATAATATAGGTCAATATTACCATGACTATAAAATATTATCATAATATTATTTAGTATATTAATAAATTTATTAAGCCGAATGGAAAACGTTTATAGTTATATAGTCGAATTCAAGGGATTATTTTGGGGATTAAGTAGGCAATTTTAATGACATCATTTTAAGAAAAACGAAATTCCAGCAATTGAATAATGAATATATATATATAAATTTTAAAAGTAAAGTACGATACATTCTATACTGAGTATTAGACATCATCTATGGATAAATTATTATTTAACATTATAACTGATTGTGACCGCAGCTTTACATAATATTACTGTGATAAGGCGCTGGTAACCCATACCGTGAATACTGGAAACCGCGAAAACCGAAACCGAAATATCGTGTATTATTTAACCATTATTATACATATTATGTAACTATTTGATAAACCATTGGGTAAAAAACAAATCAATGGCGACCTTTATTTTTGTTTTGATCGTCAACTGTATTCTTGATCGATTATTAATATGTAATATATTTATGTACGATAATTACATATGCAATTAAGCGATGTTTTCATTTACTTACAATGTACCACTTTCAAAATGGCGAAAACTCATAACCTATAATTGTTATTAACATAAAAAAAAAAAAAAAAAAAAAAACTGGTGTTTGTAACCGAAAATAAAATATTGAGTTCTTTAAACTAGTGAGCATGCCTGCGATAATATTGAAAACCGTTCGCAAATCGGCTGAATAAATTTTTTTACAACAAACGTATTCACAGTAAAATTATAAAATGTTTACAAAATATATAAAAGATATAAATATATATACTTTATTTATGTCGTAGAGTCTTTTTTTTGTGACACCTACCGTAAATACAATTAAAATTATTCTTTTGTAAACATTCATTTTTTTTTTTTTCATTTTATTGAGTAGGTACCTACTCTAGTAGGTATAGTTAGTTTTGTCAATTAAAATAAAAACGGCATAGATAAAGTTCTCGGTTTGTATTAAATTCGTATATTGTGGAACATTATTGATAACTGTCCAATAATAAAAATTGGTACTAACGTGGAATTATATTTAAATTACTCGTAAAATATATTTAAATGATTTCAACCCTTTAGATTTTTATTCATTAAGAACTGCTAGTTAAGAAACCCTTAAAAACCCGGTGTGCAGCGTAATTTCGTTTTCAATTTTTTTTCAAATTCGATTACAATAACGTTACGTAATGCAGTCTCGATCTAACACACGGTAATAATATATGCGTATATACATTAAAATTTATCATAAAAGAGGATACCTGCGTCTAGACAATATACTGCGTTAATGCACTTATTACTTTATAGTGCTAGTATTGGTTTATAATTATATACCAAAAACCAGAATACAATTAATGTTTACCGTTCTGTAATTATAAACTCTATATGCGTATCACAAGACCCCGGCCTTTGAATTGTCGTTCAATAAAAAAAAACGTAAAAACAACCTTTAACTATTTTGATGACGGGAAACTAGTTGAACCTGGAATTTTTATTTTTAACAGGCATATCACCAAAGTTTTGAATTCGAATTTTGAATAAAAGTATTTTAATACATTTTATATACACTTTTTTTTCTTTTTTTTTTTTTTACTTATTTACTTTTATTTAATTTATGTTTTTATACTCATACTTTTCAAATTAAATATTTTATCAAAAAAAATCTAGATGTATTTGGTTTTCACTACATTGTTTATTTTTAAATATTGTTTTAATTTTTTATTTCAGCATCTAAATGACAGTAGATACTAGGTATAAGGAATATTAACAATTCCATTTATTTGGTCGGGCCGTTCTAAAGTCATTTTAAAGAGAAAAGAGGGAGGGTATATTTATGAAAAAAAGTCATACGATTTTTTTGTAATTTACCAACAACTTTTCGTACTGACATTATATTTTTCTGGAAAGAATAAATTAGCAATAAAAATTAGATCATTGGATTTTTCCTTAAATTTTCCTGGAGCTAATTTTATTAACTAATTATCTAAAATTAGTGACTATCACCCTCCTCTCAGGACGTCACTGTATGTATAGATATAAAGAATGGAAAAACGAATGTTGGAAATTTGAATATTGGAATATTTCAAAATTATAATTTTATCAAAAAAATGTATTTACGTAATAGAAAATATTATTTGTACAGTGATTATACAGTATATATATATATATATATATATAATTCTGATCAAGCCGCAGTAAATGTTCCCAACTGTACCTTACATTGTGCGTGTTATTATTATTATTATTATTGTTAGCATATAGTATTTAAAATACTGATATGCCTTTAATCAATGAACATTTTGTGTAATTAATTACATATATTCAAGTATTCAGGTATTGAAATAATCAAATTTTTGAATTATTTACAGTAGAAATATTCTAATTGAAATATGCGAGTAGTTCGATTATTGCCAATATACGGTACAACCCTAGTAGATATTATACATTTCAATAATACAAATTTAAAAATCGTTTTTTTTTCTGCCAAAACTAATTGTTATTATTCATAAAAATGTATACAAAATCTAATTATTTAAGTTCGTGTAATTTCGGTCTGGAATTTTCGAGTATTCGAAAAATGTTCCAAATGCATTTTCAAAAGTAGTAAAAATGTGTTTATATAATATAGTTTCTGAAAGTATTTTAAACATAAAATATTATCATCGGACCGAATTTCATTTTTCGTCAATTTATTATATTACGCGAGCGCATAACAATATTATTAATGTGCGTGCGTATGTTTCGTACGACTGTCTGCGCATGTATAAATAGAATTTAAACGGCGAATGGAAATAATTTATATTGTACACATTATACTATAATGGTGCGTCGAGGATAAGCATTCTAGAAGCATACGTTTATTATAACTATGCGCATACGTCCAGGTGTACGAAACTTTAAGGAATATAAACAATATACAACAGAAGACCTTTTTTTTTCATATACATATTTGCAAAAACAACAAAAAAAAAACTGCCAGCGACAACTCGTGGAATACACTCGTGAGGTGCAACACTTGTAGTATAATTAACGCTATGTCGAGACATTTTTACGCAGAACACGCCAACTGTGCGTTTATTATTATTATTATTATTTTTATCATTATTATTTCTAGAAAGAATGATGATTTTTGTAAAGTATATAATAATAATTATCTGTTAAAATGTATACGTATAAAAAAAAAATTCATTTCAATCAAATTACAGTTCAAATAACTATAGTTATACCACAGATAATATGAAAACAGATTGTGCATTTCTTATAGAACCAATGTAAAAAAATTAATACGGTGTTCTAATTGGATCGTTAAAATCAGTGTGACCACAGATATCAACGCAAAACTATTGGATTTAGTTAGGTAAAACTTTTAGTTCATATCACCACAGATAACATGAAATACAACATATTATATTGACAAACACAAATAATGTACATATTATATGTGAGTAGTTAGTAGGTACAGTCTCTCAGACATGAGTTTGTTATTTAATTGAAAATTATTATCACAGATAAATGTTATCTTTGTTATTATTTTGATCTGATGGTACATTGATAATATCGCATATCGATATCAGTGTTACCACATATTATATGACACATTAAATATTTTTGTTCCGTTGACATAGTTACACTGCTTTTGGCGAGCTCATTATCAGCACGGGCTGGTCAGTTTTTTGTTTACCGCTGAGTGCACAATCTGTTTTCATGTTATCTGTGGTATATCCATTAGATTTGTCGTGAATGATTGACAATTCATTGTCGTGCTGATTCTAAACGGGACATGACGTCCGGGGGAGGGGGAAGGGGGCGAACCGTCCAGGGACCGTGTCCGCATGACGATTTTCGAACGGCGTGTGCTGTATAGGAGAGCCGTATAGCTGCTGTGGTGATTAACGTCGGGACGGTGTGCGATAAAATATGAAAAGGCGACGAACGGAAGGGACGGCACGGCGCGGTGGGCAGCAGTTATTCATCAATTTGGCTTTGGAACATTTAACGTCGGGGCGCGGCGAGGGTGTGAGCCTTTGGCAATGGGAAAACGCCGTCCGACGACTGCTTCTTCTGTTGTCGGGGCGGCGGCGACGGCGGTCGTACGCTGTTTAACGTCTCTGGCGTCGGTCCAAAGGAAATTGAATGAGTCTATTGCGGTTTTCTGTACCGATACAGTTCGGTTGGTCTTTTTTGAATAATTCTTAAGCGAGAAAATAGATAAGGCGCTATATTATTATCAACGGGGGCGAACGCGCCGCGTGAGTTATTGTCCTCCCGACACAATGCGACTGGCACGCGGCGCGAATGAGAGAGACACAGAGGATAAATAGAGAGAGAGAGAGAGAACAGCTCGTTCGACTCGAATAACTCGATTGTGGGTTAATATTATACATACGCGAAAGGCATATATAGCCCGACGGGAAATTTCACGTTTTCAACAATATTACGCGTAAATACATACCGAAATATTTTACTTTTTTTTTGTCTGAAATTCCGATGCATTTTATTGAAATTCGAATTTTCACGAAATTTTTATCATTCCCTCTATACGCGTCTCCTCCGTTCCAGCGACGGAATCGCCGTGAATAGTGTTACTGGACAAATACTGGAAAACGGTACATTCACGTGACCGACGATATATTTTCGTATTCTCGAAATATCCATATAGGAGTATAACGAATGATAATAATTATTACTTGTTTATTTTTTATGTCGTTTTCATTTATATTCGACGTATTCGATTTAATTTCGAAACAAATTATTGCTCACGAGGAATGGTCCGGTCGACGATAACACCAGCGATCGATACGATTGCCGAATTTCGATTTTGAACAATTAATTGTTGGTCATTCGAAATATAGACACGATTGGAATGATTATTGACAGTGATGTCACGAACCCCATGTTTTTGAGGTCGAACGAAACCCGAACCGAAATCGTTACAATTCTAACGAACCCGAACCCCAGCCGAACTATACTCAACTTTGATATCGAACTCTATAAACGGACCGCAGGATTTCGATCGATTTAGAAATATTTAAAACAACCATAATATTATTATACCTACATCGTTTATTTGAAAGTCGGTTAATCTAAATAATTCGTTTTATTAATATAATAACATTTAAATACCTATTTACTGTTTAATTAGATTACAGTAAAATTGAATAATATAGTATATTCAAAGTAAAAATTAATAGGATATCTAAATGATTTTTTCTTCAATATAGTTGGAAGTTTACCAAGATAATTGTGTGTTTTTTTATAAGTATACTTTTTACGTTAATATAAATAACTTTTAAGACTTTTAATGTAGACAATATTAGAAACACATAAATATGTCCTACGAAAAACTACGAGAAAGTCATCTGTAATAATATATACCCTTGTTTAATAATATTGAAAACTCGACAGCATTTTTTCTTATATAATTATCGCTAAAATATTAATATATAAATTACATCTACCAATGTGCTAGAACATTATCAATATACGAGAAAGCAATTTAAACGTCCTGTGCAAGAACCAGATATCTCCAATTTTTTCAGAAATTGTTTTTATTCCGATTTCTAATAAAAAAAATCGTAGTCTACATGTATGTGTAAGAACAATACAAATTTGTAATGACAGATAAGGAGATAACTGGGTATACAATATTCTGTGCAAGAACCAGGTCGTATCTCCCGAAATACCTAGTTTTTGCCCCGTAAAACATCGGCAAATCTGTACACAGCACATGCGTGATATTAATTATTATACGTGCATTTTTAATTTTAAACGATACAATTTTTTTATTATGTTGATTCGTATTTATATTTTATAATATTTATCATATATTTAGGTTCGAAAACCAGATGGTATCTCCATAACTCAACTTTTTAAAGTTAAATTAAGAAACTAAATTCAATATTTTATTATTAAATCTAGTTTTAAAACATCAATCATATTATGTATACTCAACTTTTTTTTATAATTTTTAAACTTTTACAAATATTTTTATTCGATGCATTTTTAAGTTAAAATAAAATTACAAAAAAATCGTCACACTTTTATGGGTCAAAACCAGTATCTCCATGACTTTATACTTTTTAACATTAAATTAAGGTGTTATATATATATATATAATTAGAAATAAATGTTAAACCATATGATATATATATATATATATATATCTAATATATGCTTATAACAACCTGTTGTATTGCAATAAAATTAATAAAACATTTTTTAATACCTCCTGAGAAATTTTAAAATATGGAGATACCATTTCTTTAATGGATGCAAATGTATTGCAACACAAAATAATATAACCCACTCTAATGTCAGAAATACACTGGTAACATAAAATAATTACACTGGACTTTATTATCCTCAAAATATACGTATGTTATACCTTTTTAAATAATCTAGATTTTACCTGTGTAATGTAACACGTCTTGAAGAACCTTCAACTATGGCATGTGGAACCGAGAAAAAAGTCCCTAAAAGACTATTACGATTAGCTCAACATCAATTTTAGTTTAACAAGAGTCTCCTAAGTTCAATAGTGGCTGACGGGTGTGAAAATGGAATATTATGAACGAACACACTCCAAAAGGTTCGTACGCTACCAAAGTAAGGTAAGAACTCAGTTAAAACTCGATACAAGACACTTTAATAAATCGTAGCATAAAATATTCGTTCTCAGAGGTCTCTTGCAGATATTTGTTCGTGAGCGAGACTGACTTTTAAATGTTCATTATGGTTTTTAGTAAATTATAAATTTGTGACATAAATAATTTTGAATTTGACCGGAGAGCGAATCACAATTGTAATTTAGACCGAGTTGACTTTTTATAGATACATATATACATGTACGCATATACATATTATAAAATATATAACACTTATATATTTAAAAAAGTGGAATATACAACACAATCAACTTTTGAAATTTATTTCTAATGACACGAATATTAATATACGAATAATGTCAAATTTTCAGCGCAATCCACTTCCTGTAGGTAGAAAAAATCGGTAATATTTTAAATCTTTGCAAATAAAGCTTTTCATTCAGAAGCATTATTAGTAAATATTTTTTAATGCCTATCATATTTTTATAATTATAATATACATTATAGATAAACGATAAATAAAAAATACTCCGAAAAAAAAAATACTACTTATATTAAAATATAAAAATGGCATTTTATATATTTGAAATATATATATATTTTTAAATAGTTTTTCGACAAATTCAGTTGGAAATTCGTCATTTTGGTTCGAATATTTCTAATTACGCGTTAGATTTTCGACCTCCGGTTTCGGTTCATAACATCAAAAATTATTTAATTTCCCAGGAAACTATTGCAAGTAGTAGTTTAGAATATTAGACGAGTATCGACATTTATGGCAGATAGTCTATATATTCTCTATATTATTCATAAGGCGACTGATTAACGTCAAACACATTAATCGACATAGTCGGCGGTCGTTTACATATTTTTTAATATATAAATGGCGTATGCGTTTAATCAAATGCAATATAAATATTAATAAAAATATCGATAAGGAAATCCTGATAGTTTCTACGTTAAACCTCAGCTAATGTGATGTGTTGTCTATCACAATCGCACTCTTTTCTTTACACCAAACACCATGACGAAATAATATGGTATGCCAGCAACTGAGTTCTGCGCATGGTGCCTACGTCCACTCGGTCCACTTATCATAATTATTATTATTATTATCTACTATTTATTTTGATTAAATATGTTCAACTCTCTAAACATTAAACCTATTTATATATTACTATATTGAAAAGACTACAGATAAGACCGATTGACGTCAGAATTTCTTGGCATAATTGATAAATTATATTTCATTCCACGACAACTAGTACCGTTCTCAAATTCGTTCATTTTGCTGGCATACCATATTATTTCGTCATGCCCAGCACATTATCTATAGATAAATCAACATTTTGTGTTTTATATTATTATTATTTTAAATTTTAAATTAATTTATCTAGATACATCTCACTGGTAAAGACATCACTTATACACCACATATCATAATAGTTTAGTGATAAAATTATATTATTTATTTTCAAACCATATTTTTCGATTTTCCATGCGTTTTGTATGTCTTACATTTAGCACTAACGCAACATTTAAAAGCCATCGTATAGTATTTTGAAACGAACACATCAAATAAAGCACACGTATTCGTGACATTATCAATCTTAGATTCTTAGTAATACGTGATCTAAAGTAATAAATAATTGTGACTTATCACAATGCAGTGGTAATCTATAAAACTTGGTAATCAGTAAGAGATATTTGATTTTGCTTCAAAATCCATCGTTTTGAATATTTTATAATTTATCGATTTTTGAACATCATTAATTGTGAATAATTATAAAGTAAAAATTAAAAAATGCATTTAATTTTCAAACTCATCTTGTTTATAACTGGACTCATCGTGATTATTATTGGATTTACAATTTTTATTACAGCTGTACATAGATCTACAACATAATTATTAATAATAACAATAATATTAATAGTAGGTAATATATATTTGAAAAAAGGTGCACTTTGTTTATCGGATAGAATACTCTTGGTGGATGTAAAAAACGATTCTGACCGGCTGTACAGTGTACTATACATAAATAATTATATTAATGATGTTATTTAGTTATTACTGATTTTAAAAAAAATATATATAGGTATATTGAATTAAAAAATGTATCAAGATAATATAATTATTTATCTTTGATAGTACTACAGATAATTCATACATTATTTATCAATATGAGATAAAAGATAATGCAATTTTTAT
This sequence comes from Pemphigus obesinymphae, assembly GCA_025469235.1. Classification (NCBI taxonomy): domain Eukaryota; kingdom Metazoa; phylum Arthropoda; class Insecta; order Hemiptera; family Aphididae; genus Pemphigus; species Pemphigus obesinymphae. The sequence continues at coordinate 2,621 of JAIPRL010009181.1, read as the reverse complement.
CTAGATTAATCTCAATATTGCTTATACCGAACCACTTAAAAATAGATAGTGTGGCGTTCTCTTAATTATTACATGTATTTTTTTTTTTTTTTTTATAAAAATCTATTACTATTTCGGTTATGCAAGTGATTTTATTTTTCGTTAGTAGTTTTGTCATAAGTGTCATTTCATATACCGGAAACAGCTGATATGTGTATAATATTTTAGACACTTTGAATGCAGTCACCAATTATTTATTTTTTTAACGACAAATCATACGTGACATATTATGCAATTGTGAAATAATTTTTTTACCGTTTTTAGACTAAAATATTAATAAAAACTATTTTTAAACACACGCGGTGTAGTTCCGATGCTTTTGTCGTGATAATAGCTTATCCAGGTCTGTGTACCCGCGCATCTATTATGATTGTAGAAATCTATCGTCGTACTTATACATACACAGGTATTTAGGGATTTCAGGTGGATAAATTTACCTCGTAAATTTGACGGGTAAATATAAATTTACGAACATTTTACCAATGATTTTTTTACCGAATTTAAAATCGAGAACCACTCATTTTAAATATTTTTACTGCTTAATGTAATGACTTTTATTTAGTCTATTGAATTAATAATAATAAAATGAATACCATGTCCTTTTCTCGTGAGAAATTTTAGGTGTAAAAATAACTTGACATTTTATAACGTATTTATAAATTACTCAATAATAGTAAAAAAAAAAAAAAAAACAATGATTAACGAGGTTATGCAATAACACTGAACCAAATATTATTAGTAGTATTAACAATATGCAATAATCAAATTTTAAAAAACGAACAATTATTGAAATAATAACATTTTTATTATTTTAATGTATGTATTGTTAAATTAATAAAAAAATGTGTTTACAATAAATTCATTTTGTAAATTTCACAAAATATATAAGTTGTAATTTAATAAAAATAATTTGTAAAATTAATACAGATTTTATTATTATAATAAAATATGTTATTAAATTGAAAAAATATTCCGTTTAAATTGACTATTTTGATTAACGGAAGGGCGTTATTGTTGTACGAAGAAGAAAAAAGAAAGAAACATAAAATATTTATAATTGAATTAACAAACTATTTGTTAATCAGACGATTAATTAAATATTTAAATAAAATAAAAATTGATAAAAGATATTGTTGAACTAATAATACGTTTTGTTATTTTACCGTTAAACTAACAAATATTTTATTTCTAAATCAACAAACATTTAATTGGACGTACACTGACAAGCATATTATTATTATTATTATTAAACTAATCCATATTTTTATCGAAATCACAGATATATTTGGTTCAGTGAACATGAAATACACACATAAACAATATATATATATATATATATAGAAATATATTGGAATAAAATTTATTTATGGAAAAAATTTACCAATTATTTACCGAAGTTTTAACGTGAATTTCGCCGGTAAATCGACACGTCATCACGCCGACTTCACGTGGACCTGGAACTCCGTACGAAATTTTTCGGACTCGCCGCGAAGTCGGACGAATTCGATTAATGCGACGTCCGTACTTACGTGAATACGTGCGTGCCCGAAAAGACGTTTATCCGTGTAAATCACGCGCCCGCGGAAAAGGACGACGGTTAATCCTCAGATCGCGACCGGACATTACTCGTATTTCGTCGTATTTATATAAAATAATACGGTCTTCGTTAATTTCGGTTCGCTTTCTATAACATATATATATATATATATATATATATACGAGTACGGTTCGTGGTCCGCGGATGACCGTGGTTTTGGGGGGGGGGGGGTATAATGTGTTAAAGTGGTCAAGAAAATCGAGATTTTATGGCCACGGGGCGGCAGGCATATATCCACACGTATAATATATGTAAACTATGTAAGTACACGTTCACTGCGACCTTCCCGTCGACGGGTAGGCCGAGGGATGGGATCGAGGGATCGAGTCGAGGCGAGAAGGAATTGGATATCGCGGTTGAACATTCAATTAAGAACGCGAATCCCTTTCGCGCAAAGCCCGAAACGAGGTCAAGGGATTCCATCCTGAAATACACGGGATACGGACGATAGGTACTTTGTTCGTTTTGAGTTTTTTTAATTTTTCAATTCATTTTCATATTGACGTACTCGCCTACAGGGCGAAAGGATTCATGTTTGAAAAATTAAACGAAAAGTCCGGTTTTTCCGACCGTCGTAAGTTCTCGGTTTTCAAACTTAATTGAAACGAAATTCGAAAAACACGAAACGACGAATACCGTCTATCTGCCCAGAAGCCGAACCATCAATGTCTATCCATGTTAGAAAAATATCATAACGCGAATGACATATCTCCGACATCCCGTCCGTTCTCGATTACACCAATGCCGCCTCCACCAAACTCAAACAGTCGATTTCTTCGTCCCCATTTCCACACATCGCGTCTATCTCAACCCGCCCCGGCTTACTCGACGGCCACAAAATAGACCGTCCTCTCAACTTCCAAACAAACTAAAACCATCCAATTCACCCCCTCACCATCTCACAACTCCAGATACATCCGACCCTCTGGTAGAAACAAAAGCTCGAGAAAGAGTACCCTCCCCCCCCCACCACAAAGCAAGTCAA
>JAIPRL010009180.1:0-18334 GCA_025469235.1 Pemphigus obesinymphae | reverse complement strand
TAGGAACGAGGATAGGAACTAGTTCCTTTCTTCAAGCCTGGAACTAAAAAGGATTTAGTTCCTTTTTAACAAAAGGAACATGAACGTGAATTAATTCCTTTTTAAAAGGAACATTCCAAGCACTGAACCTAGTAATGTTAACATACAAATAAATACATAAATTATTATAATACATAGGATGTATATTAACCCTATGCAGTATATTGTTAAAAATATTTAATTTGAATTTTATGTAGCCGAATAAAAGGTTTATGTTTCATTTATATCATATTTTTAAGAAAATTTCAATACTTTTGATTATCGCTTTGATATTAAATTACTATTGTTTCGATAGAAGTTGAATATTTTATTATAATTTACAGAATGATGAAAAACAATATTTAATATGAATGTATAATATAAAACATTTCAAACGCTTAGTCGTCACTTGTCAGTTGTCATATTAAAAGAACATTTTTCAATAATATTCTTGTTTTTATAATAATTACGAAACTTATATAGTACGCGAATGAAAAATATTTATAAAATAATTGAAAATGATCTATAATCGTAAAATATGAAATGACAAGTAACAAAATAAAAAAATACTGCAATTTCCATTTCAAATTATGTCTTAATGTCATACAAAATAAAGTCTAAAAATATATTAAATTACAAATTGTATTAATTTTCCTAAATTATTAAAAATATATATAGGTATTAGGTATATATCATTCTAAAATTATAAATTGTAAAATATTCTCTCATTATCAATAGATTTTAAATAATTACAGTGTAGTCTATTTACTAAATATTAATTATACTTTGAAGGAGATATTTAAAAGTCCTTATTCATTGATTATAAAAAGCTAGTTTTGAACAACTTCTACACTATATAAAAAAAAATTGAATCTTCGGGACTTTTAATTAACAATTCTACGTGATTAAAACTTGATTTTATAATAATAAGAAAATATGTGACCGTGAGTGATATTTTATAGATAACTACCATGCATACCTGATGATAATAATAGTGGTATTCTAAAGTGGACAAATTCCGAAGGGACCGGTAATATTTTAGCGATTTTCCAGCTCTATCATTCACAGCGCTCGATCTCAAGGAATTTTTTGAAGAATTCCCATGTTCATATACCTATATCCGTAGCAGTCTATAAACGACGACGATGACTTAAGTAATAACCTAGATATAATATATATATATATATATATATATATAGTTGGTAGTGCGTATATCGAATATTTCAACCGTAATAATCCGTATAACTGTGGAAGTTTATTACGTATATAGATAAAGTGGTCGCTGCACATGGTTATATCTTACACCGTTTAGTTTTTGAGAAATATTATTGATGATGGTATGCAAATTCCTCAAAACTCAGGTCGTACCTCGTTTTCCCACGTTTTATTCCAATAAATTTATCGTATATATATATATATTATATAATGTTTAAATACATACCTATATCCTATATATTATAATATATAATATATATGTGTAGTGTGTATGATTACTATAAACACCGGATAACTAAGATGACGTGTATCGTAGTCTACGACTCGTAGATGATTTTTTTTCTTAAAAAAGAATATTTTGTATGCTCGAATACATTATATAAACCTTAAGGGTTTATATGATGTGCATATATACCAAGAAAAAAAATAGAAGGAATACAGAAAGAAAACATAGAATAAACTACACATGTATTAGTAGATTCCTAAGGGAAAATCGAATTTCATTAGGTCTCGGCTTTGATATGACAACATCAGTGAGAACGGAAAAATGCGTATCTATAATATATATATTATATATGTATATATATATATATATATATGAGAGTAAACGTAATATATATTGATTTGTGCAATTATTATTCCGATGGTATAAACAGTTTCGACGAGTAGTATATAAAAGTCTCGCCATGTACTCAATCTTTCATATATATATATTAACCCTTCCATCTACATTGATCTCTTTTATGCACTCTCGACATCAATAAGAGGTTAACTGTGACCTATACCACTTTCTATTCCTTGTCCCTTTGTGTATAATATCATCTTCATGTTTCGTCTGTCGGCCTTTCGTGCTTCATCTTTTAATTCTGTATGCATCGAATTAAAATTGCATCTTCTGTTCAGTCATCGTTTCCCTTACTGCAATCGTATATTTAATAATGACTTATTTATTTATGTACTCGAAAAAAAAAAAAGTTTGTTGACTAACTTAAAGGTTTTTTTTTTAATTCAAAAACTACTATATATAATATTATCGTACTCGTATATTATTAACAAATAAAACCACTTGGAAAATTAAATTATTTATATTACACTTTTAAATAAAACACAATGTTCGAGTATCTAAAATGACACTTGTAAAATGTAAATTTGTTAAATCTAAAAACATACACAATATATTATAAAATGGATATAATTAATCAAAAAATCATACTCAATGAGTATTCTAAATTCGTAGTTTCTAAACTTATTTTAAACAAAATTGTAAAAATATAAAACAACTATATGGACGTGTGTAGTAACTACGGACTGATGAACGGAAATAACGGGAATATAAGATTATGTTAACTCATGTTTAGAAACCTAAAACCATATCATTTATATATAATAATTTTTTTTAAATATTAAGATTGAACTACAGGATTATAAAATAAATATAGGATTATAATTTATAGATCATTAAACACAAAATATTATGATTTCTCAAGGTCATGGTACCTAAAATTGCCTAAAATGGCCTCAGTTGCAGATTTTATTCATTTATGTGGAGATGAGGTCTATAAGAAGTTAAAAGATATTATTAATATAAAATAATATTTTGTTTCTTAATTCATGATTATTCTTGACTTAATTTTAAAATAATTTTAATATATATCAAGAGGATACTTAACACACATTCAAAAAGACTGAAATACCTACACTCACTTCCAGTAATAGGTACAATTGTATACAATCGTATAATTATTATAGTAGGTTAACAGTTTTAGTACAAATAGAAGTATAAGAACTTAAAGTATGATTGTACGGTAGTTTTATAAATTGTATTCAAAATTATGTTTTATACACAATTTTTAAAATTAAGTTGTTTAATATTTGTCAATAGTCCATAAAATATAGAGGTAGAGTTATTTAATTTCAAAATGATGGCGTGCGATAACAGTATATGTTTGTTTTCTTTTATTAATACCAAAATCATTAATCTATGATATTATACAATATAAACTATTGGAACGGCAAAAATACTTGTTATATGTTTTTTTTTCAAACAATTACCGTAGTTATATAATAATAAAAAGTAGTACTAACACGGCAATATTTTTAAATTACTTTTAAAATAATCTTTAATTGTGAGATTTTCATTTATCTTGAAGTTTTATAAAAATTCTTCACAAAACCCTTGAAAAACGGGTGTATTATCCTCTTAAAAAAATAAATTATAATTATAATTTTAGATTCTGAGCGTAGCGAGGGAGCTAGTGGTTTTACAATGATGTTTATTTATTTATTTTTTTTTCTCTGTTAACAAATTGACTACCAGAAGGAGTGCTCCGATCTATATAAGCTTACATGGTTTCCGGTAGCAAATTTCATCTAGTTGGTACTTTAAAGAGGTCATTTTGCGATTTTCTCAATAGTTTTTTAATGCGTAAGGAAAGACTACCAAGAATTGATGAAAAAAACGGTAAATTTACGGTTTCGTCAAATCGGGAATTTTCATTCCTTCATAATTTCGAAAATAAAGACTTGAAAATCTTGAAATTTTTATCCAATATTTAATTTAGTAATTTATTTACGATGATTAAGATTTTTTAAAAATTTTTGCAATTTTGAGCTATTTATAGACATTTTAGTTTTCGAGGTTTCTAAGTCCTAAAAGGGGTAATTTTCGGTTTTAAGGTCTAAAAATTTTATACAGCGTTAAATATATGTTACTCTAACTAAATTCAAAAAATTTTGAAAATCCGTAGTCACAATTTTTTTTTATAGTCATTTTAATTTTTTCGACAAAATTATCATTTTTGAGGTATTTAAGTCCAAATAGTTGGTAAAATGAAATTTTAAGACCTGGGCAAAAATTGTAATTTTCAATGATGAATAACACGACTAAAAAATAAAATAAAAATAACAGCCTCGATCGATCCCTAGAAAAAAAAATGATAAGAGTTATGTATACTACACCGAAGCTACGCTCAGAATCGTTTTATTATCATTGCTTTCAAATTCAATACATCAACCAAAAGTACCCTGCCCAGTAGCGAAGTGCATCCACCAATACTGACACCCGACGAGCGAAGTGCTTCCACAACCTACTGACCGGCTTTTATAAACTAAATTTTATAATACAAATTTATACTAATGATAGTCCAACTTTTGAAAACCTATTTCGTATACAAATATGTCTAATGGCTAATGTTATTTATTTTCATTTTTTGATTAGGTCTTTTTATGTTTTGTATACTCGTGCCGAAGTCGACTGGGATACATATAAATATGTACCTCACACGACTATTCGTGCTATACATTTTTATTTGAATGATTTATATGTGTTAATATAAAAAGAAAAAAGGCAATATATATAATTATATAAAACAATTTTTCAATTTGATTATTTTTAAAAATAGAATGCTAAATAAAAATTGAATCTACATTTATTTTTATATAAGATTTGTTTAAAACCTTAACAAGTATATTTTCTAAAAATCGTTAAAAAATATCTTATTCTATATAGAAAAGCGTTGCAATATAATGACGTAATTAGTGAAATGAAATATAAAAAAATCGATAGAGTAAAATTTATTTATTAATTTATTATTACATCACGGGCAATGCCCAAAGTACACAAGTATAATATGTAACAACACAATTTAAAATTATTTGAAACTAAGAGTAATACAACGGATAAAACAAACTGACAAAAAAGGAAAATTGGTATAAAAAGCGAATTATAAAAAAAAAATTTTGCGGTGGCAACGCCACTATATATACCTACCGATGTTACAGAACATTGGGCGACTAACGATAGTATAGGTATAGTCAATACAAAGTGCCCATATACGCCGCGTCAATAAAACGTGAAATTTAACGAAAATGTGCAAAATTCGTTTGTAGCTGTGGTCAAATTTTAACATTTTTTTGTTTTTTTTTTTTTTTTCAAAAACGTTTCTCGTTCGAGAGACTCACGACGGTCGTCGTGTTTTCCACGTGTAAAGTCTGCAAAAAACACAAAATGGACGGCACGCTATACATATAGGTATATATATATATATATATACTAATGTATTCGTCACGAAGGAGTCCATTATAATATAGTATATTATGTACGTATGTATAGGGATAGTATCCACACGATACAATACGCCGTCGTAAACAACGGCAGATCGGTATCGGACCCGACCACGCGTTATCGTCGAAATAATAATAATAATAATAATAATTAACCGCTCTCCTCGGCGAAGGTGTCCGGCCCATACACATATACTTTCCGGCGACCGCCACTGATTTATAGTCGAATTACGTTCGTTCGCCCGACATATCGGAAACACACGATCTATTCCTTCTCTCTGGACGGGCCCCGTAATGTACGTTATTAATTATCCGTAAGTAGGCATACGTAATATATACCAACACGCGTTTATGGTTTATATTATAATGTAGGACGGCACCGACACGACAACGATACACGTCCGCTCGTACATAAAATGCTATACGGTACTTGGTGGTGGTGACTGGGAGTTTTTTTTTTAGTTGAACTCAGTTTATACATGCCCCGTATAATCATGTTCTTGCAATCAGACACGTCCACTCGATTGAATTACGCACTGACAAGTGTATATTATGTGGTGCCCCACCGAGAGCTAGTATATTCTCGAGTCCCGCTACGAATATATACACCAGACCATGCGGTTCGATCAGGGCCGTGTTTAGAGAAAGTCCAAGCCCGGGCACGGGCTCTATAGTTGGCCCCTGAAGTTTTCAATTTTCGAGGAACATTTATACGAATGACCTTTTATATATATATAAAGGTCATTCGTATAAATTCCGTCTATATAGTATTATTGTACTCCTGGCCTCCCTGAAATTTCGAAAAAATCCGCCTCCCCCCCAAACACTCTGTACCCGGGGGGAGAGGGGAATCCCCACTGACGCATCCGTACCGTATATTTATTTAGGTAATTCCAAATTCCAATTTAGATCTTGTTGAAACAAAAAATTGTGGTGGGACTAAATAATAGTCCCCAAGTTTAATAATTATTTGGCTTATATGGTATTATTGTGTACGAATTACAAAAAGGCGAGGGAAATAAGGAAAATCCCCCACCCCCAAAAAAGAGTCATGAGAGTTTTTTTATGTAATATATTTATACCATAGGTTCCCTCTGAAAATGAATATTTTTGGCTATTTTTTTTTATCAATTATTGATACTGATTTCCACACTTAAAATCGACTCCTAGATCTGCCACTGATTATTACGAGTACATTAGATATTATCTGCATATCAGTATATGCACATATGATAATGAGTACAAAAAATACTTGAAATGACTTGAATACCTATACTCATCTATAGACAGGATCTGAATTTTTTTGTTTGCAGTTTTGTACTACTCTTTTAGAAATTAACTTTTAAGTTGTTTCAAAAGTGGTGTGTACACTTGAAATTTGACTTAAAAATCGAAAAATATATATTATATATTATGCATTTATAATATCTTGGATAATATTCGGGTGCTTAAGTCTCACTATAATGGGAAATATAGGAAATATTATGCCACCTACTTAAATATAGAGTTAAAACACTTATTATTACTCAAAATAAAATAAAATACTATTTTCGATGCTATCTATTTATTTTTGTAAAATTCTAATAAGGAAATTACAACGTTTTTAGTTTTTTCAATTCTCACTTTAAGTATAGCGTGCCTACTTTTTAAATTTATTGCCCATCATAAACACAGAGACGACAAATGCGCGTGTATTCGATGTATATTATTAAGTTGTATTTTTTTGTAAATTACGCATGCAAGATTGCGCGATCGTATACAATACGAATCTATAGAAATTCATAGAAATGTATTCACGCATCACGTTGGATCCGAGATGGGTACCAGGTATATATTTGTGTGAGATATTGTGCATGCCTGATTTACGTAAAACGTTTCGGCGTATACTGTTTTGGCATGTATTCATTTCGGCATTATCACTCTATTTTACTATTTTAGTTAGTACTTTTAACACCTACTTTACATGGGTAATTATTTAATTTTCTCAATCGCTTAAAAAAAACCCGAACAATTACTCATGTTCAATATCTAACGTCTTTGGTGCACTGTACAGCCGTATTCTTATTCTCCCGTCATCAAACCTTGATAATGGTGTTGTTGCGCTGAGAGTTGTCGTCACCATAAAATAAAACGTAATACTGAACACAGTGACGTCCGATTTACCTTCGCTATTTTTTCCATTTAATTTTTTTTATATATATATATATACATTCGTTTCGAGTGTCCGCCAAAGTTATTCATCGCGAACGATTACCGTATACCTGTTCATACGAACACTGTACTTAGGTACTGTGCTCGTCGCCGTTTTCTATTTGTGCGTTCATGCCCGTCCGATGTTATCCGCGGTCATCATCGTCGTCCACGACCGCCAAAGTCCATCATCATCCGTGCCACCCAGCCCATGGATCATCGTCAAATACCACCGTAAAATACAATAATATCATTGTTAGAATTATTATGCACTCATTTTTATCCGTAGATACTTATATTATAGTAATACTACAAACTATAAGACTATATCGAACTATATGGACTGGAAACGAATGTCTAAACAGCGGCCCAGTTATGTTATTAATATTTTGTGGTGGGGGAAATTACCGGACTGTGCTGTACCCTGGTGGTAAATATCATAAACTACTAATGTGTATGTTTTTTATAATAATAGTGAGGCCCGGTACACATGTCCGTCTTTTAATGTGCAGCGCCGCACCATACAAATTGAAACGAATACCGTCAGTTCGTATTTGACAACAAACTATGGATGTCTATACGAAAAAACGTGACATTTTTGCGTACTTGTTATACAAAAAATATGTTTTAAAAAAATATAAATGACGTTACTGGGTATATCCCTACATAGATGACAGAATAACGAGAGGCTTCATCATAATATATTCGGATTTACGTGAAAATCCTGATAAGTTTTTCAACTACTTCCGAATGAAATTCCAATCGTTTGACGAACTTGCAGCAAAAATAACTGACATGATTAAGTCTTAAGACACATGCATGCGATTAACCATATCTCCATTGAAAATGCTGGCTGTCACTCTAAGGTAAGTGGATTTTATATGACATACAATATTACTATTTTTTTTAAGTGAGATGCATGAACAACAGAATGATTAAAATTAATATTCAGTTTCAACTCGGAAAAGATTATTTATTAAAATACAATTTAACAGGTGCATAAATTAATACAAAATTTTAGTTATTTAATTTTATTTATTTATTTATTTAAGCTTCGTTTCTAAATAAATCCATACTTATTTCTTTACTATACATCATTTGGTTGTCCATAGTTGAAGAAGCCGATGTGGATGGAGAAATGTGTAGTAATGGAGTAGAAAAAGGACATGTTTGGTTTGGTTGGAGTTATGCATATTGTTTTGATGATAGTTTAGCCGAAGTTGGAATAAATTGGTTATAAGGTTGAGGTGTATTTAGATGCAGATAGATATTCTGTGGAGGTTTTCTCATTCGTTTTATTAGACAATACTTCACAGCAAAAATCAAGCTTTTGATCTTCTGTAAAATCACTAATTGAGGGAATAATTTTTTCAAAAATTGATCTAGCGGTTGGGTTCTGGAATAGCTGGAGCAGTAGGTATAGTAATTAGAACATTCAAGAAATCGATTAAATAGGCTTCCATATCACGTCTTTGTTTTTTTACAGGCCGCTGGTTATAGCGAGGAGGTTGTTCTGGTCCCTCTAGTTGTGTTGGATTTCGTCTTGTTTGTTCCTCTGATTGATCCTCTACATTGTCGTTACCAAAGCTGGATTGAGTTTGAGTAGTGGCACCAGCAGTTTTTAGGAACCACAATTGCCGAGCATAAATGTGTCATCTTCCTGAATAAGCTGCCTGTCCAGATTTTGTTTTATTTTTTTTTTTTGCTTAAACTTTTTTTTAAGTTGTTCTTGATATTTAGTAATTTTTTGATACTTTTTTGATTATTTTGTATGGTAAAGGCTAAAGGGATCCCCTTTATTCCCCCTTATTGACATTATAATATATTTATTCAGAATTAAATATTTAAGAAAATGTTGTACAAGTATAATATAACTTTGTAGTGATTTTTTATATTATTATTATAATTATTATTATCAATTAATGTCGTCAAAATATGTAATACCTGCAGTATACATTAGCCCTGCCGTCTTGGCGAGAAATTCAGTGTGATAATTTAGCAAATTATTACTAATTAAATTAATGTCTCAGCGAGACATTTAGTGTAATTAAGTTTGCCTGCTTTTTCGACGTCTCAACGAATATGTACTATCGACATAAATTAATCATGTTTTGTTTATTTATGTTTTTCTTTTTTGGTTACAGATATCTAAGTAGTGGATGTGATTAGGTAGATTTACACTTGTCATACAGAATTGAAAAATCGACAATTGGACAAATTTTAAGAAAAGTCTGTAATGGTATTTGGGAATATTTACACACAGACACTTTTCCCGAGTTTACAGAAGAACGTTGGGAAAAAATTCCTGGAGGTTTTCAAAAATATACCTAGTTCCCCCTTTGTTTAGACGCTATTAATGGGAAACATGTATGGATTTGAAAACCAAAAATGAATGAGTGGTCGCTCTTTTATAATTATAAGAATTATTTTCAATTGTGTTACTAGCAATTGTAGATGCGAATTACAAATTAATTTATATGGACGTGGGGGCTTTTGGAAAGGAATTAGAGAGTACTATATTTGAAAGTAGTCCTTTTTATAAAAAGCATTGAAAACAATGAACTAAATATTCCAAGAAGCCAACCTCTCCCAGGTACAGACAATCCAAAAATGTTCTTTACATTTATTGACGACGAGGCATTTTAATTTTCACCGAAAATAATAAGACTAATAATTTAGTGGTAAATTTTTGTCAGATAAAAAAAGAACTTTCAACTATAGAACGTACTATATAACGTGCTTGAAGAAATGTTGAAAGTACATTAAACATACTCTCGAATAAGTGAAAAAATGTTCACAAACCAATCAACGTAAATTTAGATTTATGCATACTCTTAGTAAAGACTTGTTGTGTTCTGCACAATTTCATAAGATCATGAGATGGGTTCAATATTCAAGATACAACGAGTATAGAAGGTTTCATTGATATCAAACAAGACACATCATCAGATCGTACTTCAAGAGCTACTAACAAGTCAATCAATGCAAGAAACAATTTGGTGGATTATTTTGTTTCAAATATCGGTGTCTCTTGGCAAACAAATTATATATAAATTAAGTAAACATTTTCTTTATATTTTAATTTACTTATTCATTATATGAATCATATAATTTATATTTATTTATAAAATAGAATAAATCTAATACTATAAAATAAATACAAATTCGGTATTATACTTAACATTTTCATTTTTATGCAGTTCATTCTTTTCATCGAATCCTTCACAAAATACCCCACAAATGTCAATCCACGCTCCCCTTTTCTTCGTTTGGTCATTATAATTTTTTGTGGCTAGATTCCAATTATCTGGATGGTGTTAAATTTCCTGGATAAACAGCTCTATCTCAACGTCGTCAAAATTAAACGTATCACCTTCATTCGAAATTTTTTTGGAAGAAAATAAATATTTTTAAATTGCCACTTTTGCGTGAAACAATGCACGTGTATGTCACGCAATAGACAACAACGTACTGCTAGCCGGAGTTGTGGTTGCATGCAAACTGCACGCACGTCACCGCACTGTCATAGCAACGTCATGTGCACCGCTTCATGCTTTTGCTAGTATTTCTAACCGTACTTGCGGTGCTGCAGCGGCGCCGTACGTTAAAATTACAGACGTGTGTACCGGGCCTTAAGTTACCGACGTTTTATATTATTGCTAACAGCACACGCGTTAGAAGTTCATGATATTCACCACTAGGGTACAGCAAAGTCTGTTAATTTCCCCCACCACAAAATATCCGTAACATAAACTGGCCGCACTCCCGTCAACCGATTTCCATGTCGTTTCCAGTCCATAGTTTCTTAGTTCTTGATAATTCTAGATAGCTAACTACAAACTAAGAATATATGGACTGTCAACGATGCCACTATTTGCGGTCAAGTTTTAATACAGAGTTTTCATGGTAAAAGGATTTTCGAAGCCGAAGGGCTATTTACAATCTGCTTTAATGAACGATTCAAGTATTTAACCGAAAAATATTTAGTTAGTTTAGTAGGTACTGAAAAAATATACTAGGAACGCTCCAGCCCGAAAATCTCCCCCCCCCCACTTAGGAAACCTCGTTTCAAAACCCGACCGCACAACTACTACGAAGCTGCCATACCGTTGCCAGTCACTTATAATTCAAATTTTGAAGATTCTCCTTGTATTATTTTTCTAATATTTTTAATTCCTTATATTACCTTCTTTTGACTATAAAACTAATTTTCTACTTATGTATTATTTATTATCTAAATTGATTATTGACTATAATAATGAATATAATACATTATTTTAAATCTTATGTAAGATATAATATTTAATATTTGTGTTCATTGTAGGTAGTCTAGTGTTAAAAAATTTCGAATGGCTCAATATAACTATATTATTCGACAAATGATATAAAATGTGCAACTTTTATTTTAAATTTGTTCACTGCAGTTTGTAGGTACGACTTATTTTTATCGAAGACTACAAAATAGTTACTTTTGAAGCCAAAAAAAATCAAAAAAAATCTTTGACTATTTATTTTTTATTTCTTATTGTTTTACATTATCAAAAAAGACAAAAAGTCGTCTTATTAAAAGTTAATCGGAACAACGATGCGTATGGTCACCCTATTACAGTAGTTTGAAAATGGATTCGTCTACGAGGATCTTTCATTTCATGTACATTACTTTTGTTCCAAAAAAGTACATTTGGTAGTATATTCATTTCGCAATTTTTTTTTTAATTTTCAACAGAGACAGAAGAGTTGGGCAAGCACAGATTATCCTCCCCCTCCTTAAAAATCCTAAAATAAGCATTTCAATAAGCTACAATGTTAATAAAAGTTGTTTTAAAATATTTTAAAACAATTGATTGTTAAGCGCTCTTTTGATACTTTTTGCACTCCACTTTCTTTAAATATTCCTGAGTCCACTTGCATTGTGTGCAACGTAATCGTGTGACTGACACGACAAAAGAAATCGATTGATTTGAACCGGACGTTTTGACCGTGAGAGAGGAGTACGTGTATTATACGTGTCGTCGGTATAGGATCACATCGAATCGTTCCGACTTTATAGTCACAAATCGCCAGCGGTGGCGATGGCGTATGTATAGATAAATCATGGGAAAACATTTTTTTTTTTTTTTGCATGTGATGCTGCTGTCGGTATATCGATCGATCCGCTGGCTAGGTATTAAAAATAATAACGGCCGGTCGTAAAACGGTCACGATCATCCTTCCCTCGGATGTAATATGTATAGTTTGTGTGCCCCGATCACCCCTTTGCACGTATATACGTACATTTACATACGCACGCATACGATTGCGATCTAATTTGGAACTTATACGCAACTACCGGTAATAACGTCGTCGTCGGTCATAAACGCGATCACCGTAAACTCAAACGGTTTTTATCTACCGACCGTTTGCGACGACGACGGTACGGACCTCGTTCATGGCCGATCATCGTTGTACGGTCTACGGGTGGAATTTATGTTCGTCTGGAACCCATAACGTGGTTGGGGTGGGGATATTTTTATAGACACGATTTTTTTCTCTGCAGCCCCTCTACCGTCTTGGTGCACATATACAACATAATATATTATACGTATCGTAGACCTAATGTATCGTATATGTAATAATATACGAGTATGATATGAACAAACTGATTTTTATCATATTTTAACGGTGGCTGCGACGACCCTGATCAGATAGTGGTCGCAGGGTTGTAGCCTCCACGAGGAAAAGACATGAAGGCACTCTGGAGTCTTGATCCTTTCTGTAATAACGAATTGCATTAAATCTAAAACTGTTAAGTATATTATAGTATTGTTTCTCCTAATTTTTTGGGCCCGTTAAAATTAATTTGCAACATAATGTTATATTTATTCTTTGATAATGAAGTCCAATATGAGGTATGTGATCCACAAGAAATATAGTTATAACTTATAAGACAATAACCGAAAACATTACACCTATTTTATATTCAATTTCGGAACTCATTAATTGACAGTTATGTTTTATTTTAGAGTATTTTACGTTTAAATAGTTTATTTTAAGCTTAAAAAGTCGAGATTAATTTGAATGAATTAAACCGGGTATATGATAGTATAATCGTTAATGTCCAGAAATTGCAGGATTTTCGTTAAAATGTACAATATACAAATTTAATAGTAAATAGTTTTATTTTATACCTATTTATTATAATACGATTATAATACTAATCGTACATCATAATATATTGTATTCTAAATATACTATATGGAAAAATACGTTTTTTTTTTTGTATATACAGGAAGCTGACTGACGAGTTTCGACAGGTCACTTGTGTTGGGATTAAGATAAGCAGGCGCAATTAGTCTCATTTTCTTCCGACGATTATACCGTTTTTATTAATAATCTTCATTTGGACTAGTGTAAATCGAGGTTTGCCGTGCGTACGTATTACTAAAATAACCGTTCAATGATCGCCACACAAAGGGCTTTTCGTCTACACTTGGATATCATGGATCTGTAAATAAACAAAATTTTCGATATTGGGCTGAGCATAACCCACGGCAACTTCATGTCAGACCACTTCAATCCCCTAAAGTGACGGTATGATGTGCCGCCGTGTTCAAATTCGGGGTAATCGGTCCGTATTTTTTTTAGGAAGAGAACAGGACCGTTACTATCAATTCCACTCGTTATGTTTCGATGTTGGAAAATTATCTGCAGCACAGATTGGAGGAAATGGCTGAAGAACATAACTTAGGGGATATATGTTTTGCGACAAATGTTCCCTGCATGGCTGGTTTCTCATATGGGAGACGTGGGTTGGCCGGCTCGCTCACTTGATCTTAGCATGTGTGATTTTTTTCTCTGGGGCTATCTTAAAGATAACGTTTTTAAACATCGTCCCCATACGTTAGAGGATCTGAAGGAGCGAATTACTCAAGAAATTTCTGCCATATCCATAGAAATGTGCCGAAAAGCACACGAAAACTTCAGGAATCGCTTTCAACAGTGTATTGTTGCTGATGGCCGCCATCTTGGTGATATCATTTTTAAAACATAATTGTAAAAATGGGATTATTATCTACTGATTTCAGTAAAATAAACCTCTTTTCTCCAAGTTGTATTGTTCGTTATAGCCTCTCAAAACTCGTCAGTCGGCACCCTGTATAATATCGTTTTCGCACATATTGTTACCGGTGTATATATGTCGCCGTGCTACAGGTAATAATTTACTGGACGGTTAGTGCCTATGATAATAACGTGTGCCCATATAATATAATAATGTATTGCCTGTGCAGTGTATATATTATAATACAAATAACTGGCGGCCCGAGCGGATTAAATCGTCACGCGGCGCGCGCGACCTTTGTGCGACGACGGGCACGTCATTTGTCATACGCGCGCTGTGCGCAAGAAGTACTTTATGTTATTATCTACCTGCATCATAACGTGAACGGCGTCTTGCGTAAAAAAAACTTTCACGGCCGTCTCCCGTACGGACGAAACAACGACCACAACATGTTTATGGTTAACGATTTTTATATTATCAGTCCCGAGATCTGTCGGCGAGATCGTATTTACGATCCTATTGTGTGTTTCTATATGCACGCGCACAATCATATTATTATTATTATTATTATTATTATTATTATTATTATTATTATTATTATTGTTATTATTATTATTATTGTCGTTATGTTATACGGACGTGCAGACCGTGTATGTACCGCACTCAGTTGCAATAATATAATACGCATGGTAATATATTATTATCACCGCCACGCCATAGGCCGAGCTAGGAATTTGTCGTGGAGTGATATGCCAATGTTCTTAGATAGCTCTCTACGGCTTATCGCGATCCCCGTTACAGTACGCCAAAACACCGAAATCTAAACATTTTTTACATTTTATGACGGTATTTACTTCATTACGGCGTTCACTCAGATTTTCACGTTTAAGCGAGGACACTGTAGGTGTCAACCCAACAACTATAGTGAACGTGCAGGGTTTAAATTTAAAAAAATAAAAATAGATGAAATTCCCTACCGGAATATAGGTGAGTTTCTAAAGATCGCAGTACTCCTTCTGGTAGAATTTTTGGGTACAGACATGGAAAAAAAACACATCATTGTAAAACCAATACATTCCTCGCTTCGCTCAGAATCTGGAATACTTTTATCCGATCGATTTTTTAAATTTAGTTAAATTAATGCACGATTAATGTTATAATAAATTTTTCCCGTTCTTAAAATCTCATTTTACCAACTATTTGTCCTTAAATAGCATAAAATTAATAATTTATTGTAGGAAAATTTAATTGACTATAAAAAAAATATCTTGAGTACTGTACCTATGGATATTCGAAATTTTTTGAATTTAGTTAAAGTTACACATATATAACGTTGTACACAATTTTCAGGTATTAAAACCCAAAATTAACCCTTTTAGGACATAGAAACCTAAAAATCTAAAATATCTAAAAATATCTCAAAATTAGGGGAAAATTTTCCATAATCTATTTACCTTTATAAAGTACTAATATACGTAGCTTATGAAAATTTCAAATTGTTAAATCCATTATTCCCCCAAAACTCGAACACATTTTATATCGATGTCGAACAACTTAAATGTGTATTCAAAAAAAATTTTACTAGCTATTAAAAAATATTGTAAGTACTGATTTTATAATTTTTCATATGTAACTTGAATGACGCACTTCTAACACTGTATTAAATTTTCAGCTCTTAAAAACTAAAATTAAGCCTATTATGAATTGAATGTATCAAATTTGAATATTGCAATAAATAACCCAAAAGTGGGTAATAATTTTCGAAAATTATTTTGCATTATATATATTTTTGTATATGCGTTTGTGGTAAAAATTTCAAGACACCATCATCAATATTTTCGGAGTTATGAAGAATTTTACGGTGAAAATCGTGTTTACCGATTTTTATGCAAATTTTTTGATAGTTTTTTCTTACGCGTTTATCGAAAAAAATTGAAAAATCGAAAAATGACTTCTTTCAAATACCAACTAGATGAAATTGCTAAGGCAAATAGGTGAGCTTGTAAAGATCGGTGTACTCGTTCTGGTAGATTTTTCAGGTACAGACATAAAAAAAAAAAATCAAATTATTGTAAAATTAATGCATTCCTCGTTTCGCTCAGAATCTAAAACAATTCAATTGTTTAACGTTATTGTATATTTAAACTTTTTTCATTTTTTATATTAAATGTTGTTCAATAATTTTGCTTATAGTTATTAGTTATTTAAACGTTATTTATTGTTTATGTTTAATGCTTAAACGTTATTTAACGTTTAACGGGTTTTGTCGTTAAATTTTCTCTAGTTAGTGTTTGATGTGTACACAACCACGGAAGACTTTTAATTACTAAATATTACTACTTAGCATATCATTAAAAAGCATACTTGAATATAAGTGAATTCTATATCATACTCATATTGTTTATATAATTGACTGTATTTTGTATGTAAAATGAAAAAGAAGAAAACCGAAAAAGATGGGGTTGGATGAGTTGTGTTATTAAGAAGCTGGTGCGAACAAAGATAATATGGGAGATCGATTTAAGTAGAAATTGAGGACTAAGGTGATCCACCTAAAATCATTGAGGTGATGGAGAATAAGAAGACTTTATTATAAAAAATATTTAGTAATATTAAAAAATAAAATTTTCCATCTATAGTTTGTAATGAAAAACGTTTTATTTTTTAACGTTACTATTACGCTTAATCGTTATTGGTTTAACATAATATGTTTAATGATGCGTTTTATTTAATGATATTCTAAATATTTTGTTTTTCGTTCATTAATTATGTTTAGGAACAATTTTTGTTTTAAACGTTAATAATAACACGTCCGATTTTTAAGTGGTTTTGTAAAGGACATTTTTATAAAAACTTCAAGGAAATGAAAATCAAACAAATTAAAAATATTTAAATTTATTTCTAAAGTAATTTAAATATAGATCTATGTTTGTACCATTTTATATTGTTGTGTAATCACGATATTTATTGAAAAAAAACCACTATTACGCAATTCAAATACCATGTAATTTAAAAAAAAAACGTAGAAACAAAATTATACCACCGTTTGAAAGATGAAAAATTAAACTATGTTTTTTTGGGAACTAATTTTCAAAAATAATATAAAAAATTAAAAATTTAAAGAATAAAGAGAAAAGGAGTATTTAGTAGAAATATTCATATTATAATAAATATAAAAATAAAACATTATTTTGTAAATCGAATTCCAACTATAAACATCGAAAAAGTTTTCATCTTTTAAAAGATGTAAAATTATCGCATGAATTTTTGTAGTTTTAATTGTATAACATTGTAATTTTTGTTGTATGTATCAGGGATTGGAACCTTAACGATTTTATGGGTTCTGGTTCCGGTTAGGTTCTTTAAAAAAACAATATTTCTGTTCCGTTTTGGTTCGAGTTTGTGAACACTTAGAATTTTGATTCCGGTTAATACTGGTACAAACCGGTTCTCAAATTATCAACATGCAGATTAAAATTTATCAATTATATAATTAATGATTTCAAAATTTGTTTAGCCTGTTCCAGCCGACAAGTTAGTTTATTTACAAGTTCTATTTGTATAATAAAATATTCATTTTTATTTTGTGTTATTATAAATAAGATTTCAATTGGTGGAATATTGTATTATTATTTCGTAACAAATTGTAGATTTTTTTAAATATCCTACTAAATCATACTGTATACCACGGACTAAGATACTATGGACCGGTATCGCTTAGATGGAGGGTGTAGAGGGGAACGGGTCGCAAAAGTTTCATAAATGGAAATCTGGCATAGCTAACGCTCTATAACGGTTTAATTTAGAGTT
>JAIPRL010009179.1:0-18337 GCA_025469235.1 Pemphigus obesinymphae | reverse complement strand
ACAAACATTGCGTTCCTTGCGTTCCTTGATAAATAAATTAAGGGGTACGCTGTTCAACATGAAAAAAATGAAGAGTAGCTCCGTCCCCCTGCGTCCCTCGCCAAATCCACCACTGATTATTACGTTTTAAATTAGAAACGGTTTCGTTAATATTACAGATCGCAGAAAAAAAAAAAAAAAAAAAAACGAAATACTTCTACTTTTTACCAACCCGTGGACGGTTGATGTGCCATTTTAATCTTAAATCGTAGCATAATATTATAGTGCATTTTTCACGAAAACGACGCGTTTATAAAGGTCCGTTCACACAATTCTTCTAGCTGACGCTAAAATTAAAATATTTTTCTGTAGTTTTTATAGGATTTCCCACAGTTATTCCCCACTGTATAGTGTAGGTTATGGGCAGGCACAATAGGTGTTTAATATCCTTCACTACACAGGGTGTCGCGGTATAGCGGCGGACAAACACTAATAAATTACACATAGGTGGTAGGTACCTAACTAGGCTATACCTACCTATGTCCAAGGCTGGGCATTAACGAGTTAAAAGTTAAAGTTAAGTTAATTTTAATTATGTTACTTAAAGCGTTACTATTTTTTTTTTTCAGATTAACTTTTAACTTAATAAGTTACATTTTAATTAAAACGAACGTGTTAACTTCAAGTTAACTTTATACAAAAGTATCTAAAATAAGTTAAGTTTTGCCCGAAGAACAATGCGAATTTTTGAACGAGGATTTTACTTTTTGGTACCTATACGCAATTTTAGTAGGTACTTACCAAAAACATGTACGCAATCGATAAGAATCGATGCACCACACACGCACACGTCGCGACGTTGCCGGCCGTTCACGAATATTGGACTGAGCCCGTTCTTTTTAACTGCATGGAGGCTGGTATTTATGTCTATCCGGTATAGAAAATATATTTAAGTGATAGGTACCGCTTATTTTATACTGCATTAGTGTGAATCAAACAATAACAATGTAGATATCTTGGCAGCTAGGAGTTATTTTCCGATTTCTTATTTATGCATGGGTTTTAATATGACGTGTTGTGTTTTTATTTTTACATGTTTACAAGTGTCCAATAGTTTTTTTGAGTGTTAACTTTTAACTTTAAAAGCTAATAAAAATATACAAGTAACTTTTAACTTAATTTAGCTTATATTATTTTTAATTAACTTAACTTAAAGAGTTAAAAAATATCGTTAACTTGCCCAGTCTTGCCTTTATCAGTGGCCATTTTTTTTTTTTTTTTTTTTTGAATATTGTTTTTCCCACTGTACAGTAGGTAGGAACCCAATACACCCATTGATACGAACTGTCACGAGTCACGTTCACCTGACGTATGAAGACAATTCAAGATAGGCGAGTACCTCGAAAATAATATTTGACAACAATACGTGTTTGGTAACCTGCAGTCACGTCAACCAATAAAATGTGTATTGTGTGTTCTGCGTTCAACTATAAAATATTAGAATAGCCGTTTCATATTAATTTTTAATCGAAAATAAAATAATGTCACGTTCGTCATTAGTTATTATACAGTATATCGAAATTTGAGAGAAAATAATAGAGGTATATAATATTGTTGATATTTGTGATTATATTAATATCAAATTCAAACCGTATAATCTTTTTATTAATTGGTATTTCGGAAAATACAATTTGTCTTTTATTTCCTTGGCTTTCTTATTCTCCTATCAACAATATTATATTGTACACTATGAACATATTTTGTATTCGGAATACTATAAATGGTCCCCACGAACAAAACATGTTTACTGCCACCTCGAAAATTCGTTGCAATTCACACATGTCCGGGCGCCCGGGTATCGCAATAAAAACCCGCCCAGAAAGGAATTGTCGAAAACTAATCATTTTTCGCCGGGAACGGACCCGGCCCGGACATATGTGAATGATTATACTTAAAACCAACAAGACAATATCTTTTTGAAACCCGTCCGGGCTCCGGCCCGGACACGTGTGAATGGACCTTTATCGTGTGCACCGTGTACACCTTATCCGTGCCGGCTGCTGTGTATGTATTGACGTTTCGGGTGTGTTTGTCATCTGAGCAGCAGTGCGGTTGAATTGGAAAGAAAAAAAAAATTTTAAAACGGACTCTGAGCTTAGTTAAAAAATATGCGTTCCGGGACATAGCAAAGAAAAAGTATAAGCCGTGGAGGACTCCCACACCCCCTATCCAAAGTTTCTTAACCAGGGGACCTTTTTAAAAACATTTTAGATTATTATATAACACGCGGATAGAATGGAAAAATCCGAAATTTTTTTACATCGTTGTTGGGTTACATATTTTCAAGATAGCATAGTTTAGGCATTCCTCTTATAAAACGATTTAACACTTTTCCAGTTAAACGAATAATCGAGGAAGTCGTAAATGTAGACCGAAATGAAGTTTATCGGTGTCGCATTTATTTCTCCATCCTTTTAGGTTTTAGCCATTCGCGGATAATGAAGGTTATTTACCAATTTATTTACCTATATGATACGCCAATATGATTTAATAAGATCAACTATTCAACATTTTATATCATGATTTTTATCTAAAACTTATTAAGTACGCAATAAGGACAAAAAAAAAACATGTATTTTCGTAATTTCACGATTTTTCCAAAATTACAATTTTTTAAAATGTTAAATAAAAATTAAAACAAACGCTACGTCCCTTGCGTTCCCTGATAAATAAATTAAGGGATATGCTGTTAAACATGAAAAAAAATGAAGAGTATCTCCGTCCCCCTGCGTCCCTCCCAAAAATCCACCACTGCTGACCAACTTGTTGGTTATTTGTAGGTGACGAACGACGATAAGTGTTGCTTAATCATTATTTATTTTAATTAATTTAAATTAAATCACTATGCCCAAACGGCAGTTTGAGAGTGGCGCTTCAAAAATAAATAGACTAAATATGATTTACCACGGGAACGTGTTAATGATAAACCCCCCAAAAAATCTTCGTTTTCCAACACGTGGTAAGAATTCGAAAAATAACATTTTTATTATTTTATAGAACTTTATACTATACTTAGTTATTCATACTATTCGACAAGGACTAAAAATTAAAATGTTTTATTGTGTTCAAATTCAGGTAGTCTGTACAGGTACCTACTATATTATACTACCATACTATGACCTACTATGTGATATACCTATACCAGGTAGGTACTATATTATACTACTATATAAGTACTTTATATTTTTGGACAATTTAAATTAAATGAAGTACGATGCGTTTTTTGTAAAATCATCATGTAGGCGTTAATAGTTGTCATAACTTTGAAGTCAGACCGACGAATTTTGAAAATATCTACGCTCTAATTTTGTCTCTTTCAATGTAAAAAAATAAATACATTAGTTTGATAATTTTTTTTAAAAATAAATCTCCTGGTAGAAACACTAAAGGGAATTTATGCCAAATTTTTTCAAAGATTTAAATAGGATAAGTATTAAAAATCTCGAACAGAAAAATATTGATGGGTGAAATCTCGAACGGCGCAAAATCGAACCATTTTTTTAAGAACCATTAAAAATCTTGACGTTCGTGAATTTATCGTCATAATATTGAATATTGAATATCGTCTAAATCTAAAAATGTCTCGCAGTGCCTGAATGTGTTTCTATTTTAAAAAGCCCGGTATAATAATATTAAATTTAATAAAATTCATTTTTAATATTTTATTATGTACCTACCTATTTATTATGGAGTAAAATTTGCGAGTGACTTAGGTTTTAATATGGGCCCCTTTAGCATTTTTCCGGTAAGAAGAAAAGAACCTATCCAACCATGCCATACATATATCTGCAGGTACAATATGATACCACAATACCAGGGACAAAGAGAGAAATTATTATTTTTTTTAATGTCCATTCACAATTTCTATTCATTGTGTTGGTTTTGGGTTTCTATATATATGAAACATATATAGTACGTCAAAGAAATTGTTTCAAAATTGTTTACAAAAATATACTCTAAACTATTTAACATGAGTTATATATAGGAATTTAGCCCGTTTATTTACCATATTGGCATATATTATATATTATATAGGTAATATAAAATATGAAGTTCTCAAATTTTTTTTTTTCAAGTAATTTATTCAAATTTAATGTACTACAATTTAACGCAGTTAATAAAATTAAATAGGTTGCTCAGCTTTACACCAAAAACGGTTTTTCATTTTCGTCCAAGGTCGAGATTTTAAAACATACATAATATTGGATTAGTTATGTGAAACAAGGCGGATTGAAACCTTTAACTTATTCGTATCCAATTCTAGTTAAAAAACAATATTTTTCAATTCCTCGGTGATTAAAAAAATGAAAAAATAAATAACGATTCTAATTCGAGTTCCAGTTATTTAACAGGTTTTTAATCAGCATATAAACTTATACTAAATATAAACTAAGGGTGAATAATACTTTTGATTTCGTTATAGAGATTCTTTAAATATTATAATTTTGGATTCTGGTACGTAAATTCTGGTGTAAAAATCGGTCCCAGAATAGGATTTTCTAAATTCGATTCCAATCCTTGATTAGATAACATATTTTGATTTTAATAATAATGTGATATAATTTTTGAGCTGTGTACCTAATTAGAGTCTTATCGTATAATCTAATTTCGTATTTACGTCATATATTATGTATAGTTTCTTCATTTTCATAGTTTCCGCTGTATTTGGTACCTACGTGAACTAATACCAAAAAAATATACATCAGTGCCTAAAGTATAAAAAAATAAACAATTTTTGATACTGTATTACTGTCATATTTGGCTTACAATTAACCTTAACTTATCTAATTAATTTTAATTGACTATAGTTAAATATCACTTTAGTTAACATGTTTTTAAAAAAATGAACTCCGAAACTAAATCTTAAAACTTAAATCGTCGTCTTGAATATAAATATTTCCATTTTTTTTCTGGAACATTTTGATATTCCTTTGTTCCGTGTTTGTTTATATATTTTACGGTTTTTCTGTATTATCACGAGTAAAATCGTATAACGAAATTTAAATTTTCCGCGTCAAATTCTTAATTTGAATCAACGAGCGATTCCATAAAAATCGATTTATTTTTTTACGACACTTTTCGTAAATCGGACTGCGGCACACTTTGTGCTCTCTACAACACACGATATATTAGGCAATACATTATATAAATTGCATTAGATATGACAATACCTTTATTTATAACAATACAAAATAAACTGTCTACGGAGAGCAATTAATAAAAACCATATCCTAGCTGGTATAGTTAAAGGTATATTGGCTGTATGGATAATAGGCTAAATGGCCCAATGGCTTTATTATACCGCATTTCGTTTGTCATAAATAATTAATTGATTAATTAAGTGTTTCCCGAAATGTTAATTTGGTGGCCGTGGGTGAAAAGGCGAAAAAGGTCATTTTTCCGGATAACAGTATGCTAAAATATGCGGATTTCAGTGATATTTGTGCGAAAAAGTATTATGTATTAATACTATATACGCACTGACATTTTATCTAATGTTAAAAAATATAATGAGAACTGACGTTATTACTGTATACACATATATATATTGATTAGTTTTGTTTTAACGCGAAGAAAAAATATTTTAAAAAAAGTACCTCTATTTATGAATTTTATAAGAATAAAAACATAATGCATAATATACCTATACCTATACCTATCTACATATATATATATACTAGCGCTTGGATAACACGTTTTCGCAATTTATGCGTTTTTCGATAAATTAATGTAAACAACAATTTGTAATTTTTAATTTTAAAACATTCGGGTACATAAATATATATATATATACTAGTACCTACTTATGAATGCAACGGCAAATTTCCAAACCGAAAATCAATTATGCATGTTTAAATCACTATTTAAATACATTATTTGGCTAATTGATAAATCTATTGAAGTTATTAATTGATTATTTTCCTGCTTAATTATACAGTTTAATTAAGAGAGTGATCAATTATACAAAAATATATTTAATATGGTATATTAAGACGTACATTGAAGTACCTTAGTTAGTTCCTACTAACTGTACTAGGAAAATACAATTAAGATGATTCAATCGCGATGTTTGTGCATACAGATATTAACCATAATATAATATCCACTGTAACGTAATTATTTAACTTGGATAATAATTTAATAGAGATGAGGTACAGAAGTCAAAGTCGGAATGATTATAAACTGACTCATTCGATTCGCCACATTTGCCTAGCAAGTGTTTATAACTTTCATAAAATATACAGTAGGTATATGTTTGTAGAAAGTTTATATTGTACGGATAGATCTACATGATGAAAAATTTGAAGAAAAAAAATACTCAATATCAAATCGATTTGAAATCGATAACTGGAAAACCATATTTTGTAAATATCGTAAAACGTCAACAGTGCTCGGATTTCAATACGCCTTTGCATATTTGTTATTGATTTTTTTTTTTTTTTATTCCGAGCAAAGCAAAGAATGTATTGGTTTAACGATGTGAATTTTTTCATGTCTGTACCCAAAAATTCTATTGAAAAGAGTGGTTTGATTGTTACATATATTGTTTACCCGGTTTTCGGGAACAAATTGCATCTAGTTGATATTTTAAAGAGGTCGTTTTTGATTTTTTTTAAAAAAATTTTCAACAAACGCTCAAGAAAAACAACCAAAAAATCAAGGAATAACGGTAAAAGCACGATTTTATTCACATCGAATATGGTTTTTTTCATCGCAATTCCGTAAATAATGATCGTATAAAATCTGGAAATTTTCATATAAAACATATTTAAATACAATATTAACGTAAAAAATTTCAAAAATCGGTACACACAAAATTTTTATAACACCCATTTCAAGTTTTTGACAACGCGTAAATATTATTACATATTATATTGTAATATAAATTACTTATATTTTATATAATAACTTATATTGTTTGGGTATATGAAATGTGTTCGAATATCGGCGAAAAATGCATCTATATAGACTTGACATTTTCACTAAAAACGTATATAAGTACAAAATCAAGAAATGTTTGGAATTTTACTCATTTTCCCTCCCCAATTTTACGCTATTTATAACAATTTTAATTTTTTTGCCATAATAGAGTTAATTTTAGCTATTACTTACAGTAATACTCATGTTATATAAGTACCTACATCGAAGCGATCTATTGTGATCTATTGACAGGATGCTATTATTTCCAAGCTTCAAATGTGATTAATTTTACATAATATAATATTATTTTTATCATGACATTTTTAATCATTTTCAAGTCATTTTAGGTTTGATATATTTCAAGAAATGTGGAAAAAAATTTAACCGATTTTAAATAAATACAAAATGTTTTTAATATGATCTAACCTAAAATAAATTATATATATAATCTTCTTATTGTATTGTATATCATTATGCCAACGATAAAAAAAAAAATGAGTATTTGTACCTACCTATTTATAATATTTAAAAATTATTTTTACAGAGTTTTTGTTTAGACCATAAATGATTTTTCCGTTGGAAAATTTTTTATTTAAACGTTATTATATTTATCATAAAATGGAATTACTTTAAGGGCGTTCTTAAGTTATATATATTAATTCTTTCAGGACATTAAAATCTGATCTATAGTTTAATAAAACTTAAAAACAGTAGGTGCCTATTGTAAAACATACTTTGAAAATGATACAAACGCATACATACAACTATTATAATATTTTGATCAAAGTACTTGGGTATGTTCTTAAAAAAATAGAGTAGATTTTATTCCTCTCGATTGGTCGAAAAATAAAAGAACTGTAATTTATTTTTTTTTATAAATGTGGGACGTTTGTATATTACCTATCTATTACTAAATATTATATTCAACGCCGTATAAACGAGGGAACGTTTTGAAGAGCGCAATGTATTCCCAAAATTATATTTAATTATAATATATTATACACTTTTTTTTTTTTTTTTTCAAAATACATATATACAAAAAAAAAAAAACATGTTTTTTCCATTTATTGAATTGTTAATAACATTAAAATTAAACGCATTGAAACTAAAAATTACTGGAATGAATAACAATTTATTATAGGTATTGGTATTATTGCTATGGTACTTATAATTTGACGAGGGCCATGAACCCCAACGTATAGAAAATAATAATAATAATAATAATAATAATAAATATACTTTAGAGCGTTAACATAAATAAATAAATATTTCATAACGATCCATAAACATTATATTCATCGTGGCCGATGGCTTTCCTCGAGCGTATATATTTTATTATATTATAGTGTTTTGTAAATGTCTTGTAAAAAAATGTCGATGTCATAAACTGTAAATAATATTTTCCCGAATATGCGGTTGAATTTATAAATTTCTGTAGAAATTGTGTTTATAAATATTTATGGCGTATAAAACACACATTTATAATACGGGGTTAAATTATCGACGTTTTCTCGTTATTTTATACACTTACCTATACTTAATAATATGTATTGTCAAACGTGTATAAATTAACCATACCCAAGTATAAAAATGATGTATCGTATGTCATATTTCACATAATGTATATTATGCACCTATATATAATATTATGGTCATCTGCACAGTTTCTAAAAAATAATGTATTAAAATTGTTTTTAAATAATCAAGTTTATACTGACATTTTATGTAAACTGTACGTATACCGAGATAAATATTATGAAATTTAAAAAATAACAAAGATAAAACATATATAGCATTCTAATTTATAACAATATTATTCTATTTTCGGGTGGTTTTTTATATACGTTCGGGAAAAAAAATTCTCTTTAAATTATCAATTGGAATGCATTTTCTATCGAAAAATCTCTATATTCTAGAATTATTACTAGACTCTTATTTGTACTAAAAAATAAAAATTAAGATAGAAATTGGTCCTTTTGGTCCATTTGGTCCCTTGAAAGGATAATTATTTAATAATAATTATAATTAATATTGTAATTTCATTAAATTTTAAATCAAAGATAAATTGGATGACTGTTCTGAGCAAAGTTTGATATATTATTGAAGAAAAGAAATTTAGGTAACTATGACTAACTTATTTATTATTATTTTTGTTATTTTTCCGGCATTTCAAAAAAAAGTTTTGCTTTAGGCTTAAGAAAATTACCTATACAATTGAAATAGGTATGGCTTCTTTATAGTACTAACTAGAACCAATTTTCAATGGAAAAAGCTCTTTACTTCAATACTTCTTCTCGACTTAAAAATGTAAACAGACGTGTATAGAGATGTTTGATATAACGATGTGTTTAAATAAAAACACATCATTGTAATTCCCATACATTTTTTGATTCTCTGTGCAGAATCTAAAATAAACATTATTTGTACAAACAAAAGATCTCTTATTGCTTTAAAAAAAAAAAAAAAAAAAAAAAAAAAAAAATGATCGAACAGTAATATTTAGTAGGTATAATCACTTTATTTTAGTATTTTTGTATTTAGTCAAAAATGACGATTTACACGATAGGCGCCACATAGTGCACAATATCTATGCATTTTTGATGTAATTAAATTTTAAAAAATATTGACGTTTATGAGTTTCGGGTTTATCTTGAGTTTAGTAGGTGTATTTATATACAATACAATATAATGTGTGTATTGTTCTATTTTTTCATTTTTTCATTTATTTTTTTCGTATAATATATATTAAATCGTAAGTGCGCTTACCTACACGTATACCTACACTCGTGTTCCGGTTGAATAGACTTAATAATGAACGGAATTAAACCGTAAGTTGATAATTATAATATAAATAGGGAGTTCTATAAGTCTACGGGTCCGTATAATAATTATATTGTTCGTAGATATAAAAAAACAAAACAAAAAAACCTAATTTCAATAGAGGTTTAATTTTTTATTCCGTGACAAAATTCACTTTTTTTTGTTTTTTTTACACGGCCATAAACAACAAAATATCTGCATACAGATTTATGTACAATAGTATAAACTATACTATTAGTATACTACTATATGTATTTTGAACAATATGAATAACTACACTATAAGACGTATAGGAGAACCTGCAGGAGATTTATATTATTATGATATATTTACACTGTTATATTATATAAGTGTAAGAGAATTGAATATTCATTATAATATGTTCAAATATTAAGAGGATGTTACACTCGCATTTGTTGTCTCTGTCTATCTAACAGATAATATAGCAAAATCACACTACGCAGAAATTAAATTTTGGCGTTTATGTTAAATTTCGAGTATAAACACCTATTACAAAATTTAAAGCGAGGAATATTTTCGAGTGAACCTCACGGACATTTTGTAAAATATCGTCTGACGAAAAAGTTAAAGCTATTTAAAAATATCAAAAACTAAAAATGCCGTAAATTTTTTTTGTGACAATATTTTACAAAAAACCCGCGAGGTGCACTGGAAATTGTTCTTCTCGTTAAATTTCATAACAGGCGTTTAAGCTCTAAATCTAACCAAAATGCCATAATTTCAATTTTGCGTTGTACAATTTTGCTATATTGCCAATTAGATGGACGGAGACAGAAAATGCAGGTATAGCATCCTCTTGAGGGGCCGTTGTTTTTTCTACACGATAATCGAACCGGATACATAATATTATATATTATAAGTTCCGTACTTTTCCAACGTTTATTTCGTATCCGATTTTCTAAAAACAAAGATAAATCGTATAATATTTTAATGTTACGCGCGACCTTCTATACTATATGAACATTGAATTGCGGATGTTTCGTCAAATTTCACCGTCATAATATTATATATTATATAGGTTGTAAGACGTGAGCATATTTTTTATATTTTCTCATCGCCATATTTATATATTAATTATTATTGTTTTTCCGGTTTGGACTTGGCGCCGCCGATACGTACGGCGATTTCTCGTTTAACCCGTAAACATTATAATTTCATATTTTATGTGAGTATAAATTGTGTATAATGCTTACAGATCGAATCGTAGTTTTCGTGAGGTCACAACCTAATTAAACGCGCTACAACCGACACCTATTTCGTAAATTTACCACAAATTACAATTTTCCGTTATAGGTACTATAGAGAAGAACAATCACAAAAGTATCCGAAACGTGTTAAGTTTACGAAAAAAAAAAAAAAAAACAATTTTTTGATTTTAAATTAAATAATATTTTATTGTAAGTACCTACTTGAATTTCATATGTAAAATAAAATGCGTTCTTTAGTTAGGAACAAAATGTATTTTTTTTTGTTTACTAAACCGCAAAATATACAGATTAATTTGTAGATAATATTGTCTTACGTACCTAACTTAAAATAATTATAAATTCATAAAACGAATAAATATTTTTTCTCGTTAATATGAACTATATAAAGACCGTTTTGGATTAAATAAAATTGCTGTCCTTTATACAAGTTATAAGACGGGACTCGGTATAGCTGGTACACAGTTTGCTCAGACATAGCGGGATTTATAGATCGAATGATGGCACATATATATAGTATGTTTCGACCTATGATAGAATGTAATACTAATATATGGGCTGATATACGTTTAGTTTTGTATGGTACAGTGAATTTTGAAAAATACTTGAGTTTTTTATTTAACCAAAATTTCTCCACATTGTACGTTTTGGAAAAAAATCGTTAATTTATAAATATACTTTTAATATCTTTTATTATTATTATTATTACTATTGCAGAAATTGATTTTTTGCCATTTTTACAATAAAATTACATTAAATGTAATGATATATAAATACAAATTGTACAATTCAATTTTGTCAATATGTCACTTAGCATATTTTGGATTGTGACCCCACAATATGAGATATTTCCGTTATTTGCATATCACCTACATCGTTCGGTCGTAGTATGGAAAGGTCCTAAATCTAGTTTTTCTCAAAATGCACTTTTTCACATAAATGGCTTCAAAAAAGGAAGGCACACTTTTGTATCCAAAACTGGAGTTTCTGAGTGCATTATTGAATGACTTACACAAACAGAAGTAAATAGCACCTATTCTATATAACGGAAATGTAATAATTGTATTTGCGTTAGATAGAGCCAAACCATACCATAAATAAGGTTGTTTGTACGAAAAAGTTCCGTCTATCTTACCTGTATATTCTTATGCATTATCAATGAAAATATTCCGCCTAACGTTGATATTTATACTTTTGTTAGTACCTATTGCATTTTTTAATAATAGGTAACAATTTTTTTTTTTTTTTTTTTTTGTTGTATTTTAAATAAATAGTAATTATATTTTAACTAATGGCTGTTTAAATAAATAGAACTTATTCGGTCGCGTGTTTTCAACGTCATGCAAATATTGTTTTTTTGATATTATTGAAATAGAATTGTTATATATTTTTAGATAAAATTCTACGTGTACAAACAGTTTCATTAGTTATAGGTAAATACCAGATTTTGCATAAAATGCATGCAGACATTGAGTTTTAATGAATAATTACTTGAACGATGAAAATAACTAAATTTGATAATTTCTATTTTTGTACATTTGGGTCGTTAGTGCATATTCTTAATTGAAATTAATTTTTATGCATATTATGGGTTTAAAACATTATTTAATCGCTGAAAATTAAAAAAATATCAATATATTTTATTTTATTTCGTTTTTATTTCTTGATTGTATAGAAATTGTATTATTCAGTAGGTATATTACACTTAGGATAATAATAAAATATCACCATTTTTGGGTTGTAAAAGTTTACATATTATTGTAACTTATTTTTTTTCTATTTTTATTATTCGTTTTATATTATTTTCATGTTTTTCTTTGCTTTTTATCATTAATGTTGTAGGTACTAATATTCAATTTAAAGCTAAAAAAACTCAATTACATTTTATACTGAATACTTCGTAATTTTTCTTGCATATTTTTACCTTTATAAGTTTAGATTTGCATGCATTTTTAATAATCACAAGAGCATGAAAATCCGGTCTTTAGTTATAAGTTAGAATCTATAACTCGAAGATATTTATTATGTATTTAAAATATAAATAAAAACAAATGGTTACTGTGAAAAAGTAATTTTCTTAAAACGTTTCATACACAAAAAAAAAGTAGAATTTATGAATTATTAATTAATTTAAAATGTTCATTAGTAAAGCATAAATTACAATGAACTTTCTCATACTCTCGTTTGAATTTTTAAAATGTATTAATTTTATCAAATAGAACTTTTGACGTTTTATTTTGAAATGCACATACAATTTATCCGCAATTACTATAGATTTTCATTGGCATCTTTCTCTTCAATAATTCAGATAATTTATGTTAAAAATTTACCTTTCTTTTATAAGATAATTAATGTAAAATGTGCATAAGTATAAATCGATACAATTATATCTACAACCTATTAATATTACAACCCGTATTAAATTATTTTATTATAATAATAACGAATTTCTTTTAAAATTAGTATTCTAACTTCGGACTGATTTTTAATACTGTTTAAACAAATCAAATATATTTAAATGTATATAAAACCTTATATCCGGTTTTTTTCAGTGTGATTTGTTAAACTAGTTATAAGAATGTTTTCAAACATAATATTGAAAACGCTCAATAGCACAATTTAAAAAAATATAGATGTAATATTATATTTTCATATTAAGCCCGCAACTAGAAAAGTGTAATAATACACACTTAATAACATTCATTATTGTGTAATAGATTTTTTTATAATAATAGATATTAATAAATAATAGTCATTTATTAAAAAATCCTTAAGGAAACTCATGCTTATTTGAATTGTCTTCCCGTTCCAAATTTGTTGAACCTCAGTTACTTGAATAACTAGATATGAAAATTAACTGAAATACGTTAAACAGATGATAAGAATATGTAAAATAGTTAAGTTAATGAATGACCGATTTAATTATAAGTAGGTAATTGAGTTAAAAAAGTATTATTATTACAAATAAATAAGTAATAATTAAATAATAAATGATAAGACAAGGACAAATGTAGGTACTATTATATTGTTTTTACCATCAAGATTTAATAATATGCTTAATATGTTTTTTTTATAATGTATTCATAATTATTATAAAATTGTTCGTGCGTAAATGTATATTAAAGGGATCGGTTTTTTCCAAATTCAGTATTATAAGTATATAATCTAAAGACATTGTATATATTTTGACGAGTAAAATATATATTATATGGTCATATAATGGACATTTACAAATGTATAAAAATACAGATTTGTTAGTGGGTACTTCTTTAGCGCGTGTAATTTCTCCGAGCTTAATATACGAGTATAATATTGTCCATCATAGTATTTGAACGAAAAGGTTGCTTAAAGGCTGTCCTTTGTAAAGAATTTAACAGTAGATCTGAGCAAACCTAAATATTTATCGAAGGTACCCACCCCATACACAAATTCCATATGTATGTTATACTGACCGCGCAATAGCACAGAAAACCGTTTTCGTATTAATATAATAGGTGATGAAATATTATTGAACGCTTTATACCTACCAAACGCGCACTCCTCGACTTTTTAATCGTCTAGTCAATATGAAAATCCAATTTTAAAAACTTATCATATACTTGCACGATTACCTACACTTACAAGTACCTAACTATCGAACGTCTACCAAACATCTTGACGTGTGTCATCGTGTATTTTAACGGGTTCATTACCATATCAAGACTTTTGACTTTTGACGTGGAAAAACGGATATAATATGTTTCGTAGAAAAATTATTGAACCAATATTTAATGTAAACTTCTTAACCTTCGAATGAAGTTTTGGCTTAAAAAAAAAAAAAAACGGACGTCTGAATAATAATTTGATTTTGACCGAAAAAAATATATTTCCAGTTGGACCGAACGGCCGAGTCTATCGAATATTCGCGCGGAAGACGGAGCCTGCGGCGCGCGCGCGTTACCGTCGTCACAAAAGACGCGCGGTGACGTTTCCTCTGACAGCGCGCGCATATATTATTATTATTATTATTATTATTATTATTATGTTGAACGACCGCTGACGGATAACTGTAGTACAGAACAACAGGTGGGCGAGGTGTTTTTTTTTCTTATTTTTTTTTTTTTTTTTTTTAGGGTTATAAAAAACTAAAATGAAAAAAACAAATCTGATGGGTGAACGAACTAAGGTCGCCCCGTAGGTAACTTGTTTACAAAATGAATTTAAAAAAAAATATATACTTATATATATTTTTTTTTATATACATTAATTATTATTCTATTTGTAGTGTTTTTTATACCTGCGGCAGTTATTATACTCGTCTCCGTTATGTATTATATACGTGTATGTGTATATATATATATAGAATATATATAATATAATCGATATTATACTATATCGGCAAAACTCTCCGTATACGAATCGCGAAAAATATGAATAGATAAAACAATAATAAACCCCGTTGTTCGTTGTTTTCGGTTTTAGAAAGTAATTAAAAAAAAATTTTTAAAAAAATATTGTTTCAAACATCGTGAAATTTAAAAAAAATTTAATTTAAAAAATTAAAAATTAATTTAATTTTTAAAAATATCGATCATCGTTATAATTTGACCTACACAGTCTATATAATATATATATATAGTAATAAAATTCGAATTAAAGTGTATTTGGAAACCTACGCAATTAGGTATTTAAATATATACATTTATATATATATAGGTACATATGAAAAGTACTTATTTTAATGATTTTTCAAATAATACGTATTTATGTAAATTTAATTTTTTTTTTTTTTCAACGGCATTCTTTAGCGCTTTTAAGTTAAGGTATTTTATACACTTTTTTCGAGCAAATACAAGTATATTAGTACCCATATAAATATGTATATTATATACTGCAGCTGCAACATATATTTTTTGTTCATTTATGACATATAGACAATATTAGTATTGTTCAGATATTAGGTAAATACCGGTAGGTATTTACCTACTATTATTGATTTGTCAATAAATATAATACTTTTTTTTTCGAAAAAACCGTAAAACATTAAAATATTATAACATTATAATATTTTTTTCCTATATAATTAACGTATTTATTTATACAATTCGAATAAGTTAATTATTAAAACTTTGTGTAACACTTTTTTTTTTTTTTTTTTTGTAGGTATTTATTAAAATTTTTTTTTCGTGTTTCAAATACTGCAGTGTACCTACACCACATAATTCTATATATATATATATATATTATATATAAACGTAAATTCACGTCTCTATAAGTGGACCATAACGATCACTAAGTATTTGAAATATTTTTTTGTTATTTTGAATTTAAATACTCGATGAGAATTATGTTATAGGTATGTGTAATGCATATACGTAGGTATATATTTAAACACCATTTTGTCGAAGTATCGATAGTTAAAAATAGCAGCACAAATTGTCCAATAGAAGATATCCATTGGATATGCGAAATAACCATATAACGTATTATGGCCTTTGATTGGAAATCGGGTTTTCAAGAGAGTTGGAAAATGCTGATTTATCTATACATATTTTAGGAAAATATTCAAAATTTTAACCCTTCCGCGTGCTTTAATACAATTTTCAATATAGAAACTCAGATTTTCACCAGTAAATTGTAAATATTTATGAATGTTTGCAAGTTTTACTGCACAAATTATTACACACTAGAAAGATAAATTGAAAATCACTATCAGACAAAAATAATAATCATAATGTTTATCAGTTACAAGTATTTCGGCTATCGGTGGCTGCCCGTTATCGACAGAGCCGACATCTTACGCGGTCTTGACTCGGTTAGCGTAACGCACTCGGTCTCGTGTAGTTGTATAGGTACGTAGGTGAGCGGGTTCGATTCCCGTTTCCCGTGCAAAAACTTTTAAGGTACGCTCGCTGTCGTATGCAGTCGTATGTACGCGTGGCGGCGGACAGTCGATGATGTTACCGATCGGCGGGCGTGTGATGGATGATTGATCATCGTTACTTTTTATTTTTTTATACTTGATTATTATATTATTTCTATGACTTAAGTTTCTATACTGTGTTTTGTTTCATTTGTGTACAGTTTTATTTTTGTCCATTGAATATCGTTAATAAATATCCATTAAATATTGCTTGTGGATATCCGTAAATGACTGAAAAGACTAAATTTGGATATCTAATTAGATATCCATTGGACGTACAGAAATATCCGTTGGATATTTAAGATATCCACGGAGTATATATATTGTATGTGTGATCATCGTCACTTTTATTTTTTTACTGGATTATTTTATTCTTTCTATACTGTGTTTTGTCTCATTTGTGTACAGTTTTATTTTTATCCATTGAATATCTTTAATAAATATCCATTAAATATTACTTGTGGATATTCGTAAATGACTGAAAAGACTAAATTCGGATATCTAATTAGATATCCATTGGACGTACAGAAATATCCGTTGGATATTTAGGATATTAAATGGGGATTTGAAATTCGTTTAATGGGTATTTATAATCGTTTTTTTTTTTTTTATATACCCGGTATATACATTTTATATAATATAATCACAAATAATAATTATCTATATATAGTTTGAATTATAGTAATTATTGTACGAGTCGCAAATTTGCGAGAATATTATAAAATTCTGAAAACCGTGTACGGTAGTACCTATATTATCCGCCTAAAACGCTGGGAATTATTTATTTTCGTGGGTTTTTACGATGACACGTGATTCGGTATAGCGTGAAAATAAATTTAAATCTGCGTGTCACCGAAACAAAAGTAAAGATATCCACCCATCGTTACACTACAACTACATCTCCGCGAGCGGAACGATCATGCATATTAAAATGTGTAAATAAATAATATTGTAAATCTACTTAGGCGTGCCTTATTCACCGCGACGGGCGCATCCAACAACCCCTCGGCAAGTGGGACGATCGCCACACCCGAAGATCGTATGTTTTCGCGTCACCCAAGTGAACAAACATTTTATCGTAATTTTTCTCCCCCCGTACAATATATTATGCATGTGAATTGTATTTTATTCATGCACTGTATGTGTATACATTTTGTCATTTTCGTTTTAAATCGAGTAAACGAGGGCGAGCAAAGTTAAGTCAATTCGAAGATTTCTATTCGATACAGTTAAGAGCTAAATGTTAGTTACAATTAACTGACCTATGACCGGTTAAAATGATGAATCATATTATTATTCTTCTTCTTCTTCTTCTTGGGTTAATCGGCCGCTAGGACCATCCCGTCTCACAACCAATTCTCCATCCATCTCTATTAATCGCCAAATCCTTCCAGTTTGTTCCGCCTCCTAAGTCTTCTATATCTCTCTT
>JAIPRL010009178.1:0-18339 GCA_025469235.1 Pemphigus obesinymphae | reverse complement strand
AATTATAGGCCAATATCAAAAATATCTATTATACCAAAAATATTTTCTAAACTAGTTAATCACAAACTTTCTCTTATATGTAGTAAACTAATTATCAATGAACAACATGGCTTTCGTGTTGGAAGGTCTACTATTACCAATATGATAATATTTAAAGAAAATATTTTAAATTCATTTTCTTCCAGTTCTCAAACAGATGTTATCTTTACTGATTTCGAAAAAGCGTTTGACCGAGTAAACCATTCACTGCTAATTTCCAAGTTAAGGTTATATGGCTTTACAAATCCTTTATTATCCTGGTTATATTCGTTTTTATCAAATAGATTTCAAATTATTAAGATTGCAAATTTTACTTCTAATCCTTTACTCGTTACATTTGGTGTTCCCCAAGGGGATCATATTTCACCACTATTATTTCTACTTTTTATTAATGATGCAGCATCAGTATTAAAGTACTCTAAAATTCTATTATTTGCTGATGATGCAAAAATTTTTAAAACTATTAAATTACTATCTGATACTGCTAATTTACAAGATGATATTAATTGATTTGCTTCTTGGTGTAATCTTAATGGAATGAATTTAAATATTAAAAAATGCAACTGCATAACATTTTCTTTGAAACAGTCCAAAATTACTTCTAATTATTCTATAAACAATGATTATTTAATTCGAGTAAATGTAATTAAAGATTTAGGTGTTTGGTTTGATTCAAATTTAAATTTTAATGTGTATGTTATCAAAATAAGAAATAAAGCATTTTCAAACTTGGGTTTTATTAAACGCAGTTGTATAGATTTCCATAATCCAAATGCCTTAAAAACACTCTACTTCTCGTTTATCCGTTCTATACTTGAATATGGCTCACTTTCAGCTAGTACTATCTATCTTCAATTCTTAGATGGCGTCCAAGACAATTTTTTAAGATTTATATCCTTCCAATGTAAAATAAATAGAACACCACATAGTAATTATGAAGGACTCTTACAATACTTAAATATTAAATCTTTAAATACTAGGCGAATAACTTGTAATTAAATTTTCCTTTTTAAGTTAATTAATAACTTTATCGATTGTCCTGAATTATTAGAGTTAATAAATTTCAAATATCCATCTAGATTAACCCGAACTAAGCAATTTTTTTTTATTGATAAATATAAATCTAGATATTTATTTTTTTCCCCACATGCATTATTAATGATTAACGGCAATATGCTTAATTTTGAAATAGATATTTTTAATTGTAATCTTAACACATTTAAAAAAAGCATACATAACAATATTTTGTAGAATGTTATTTTATAAATATGTTTATATTTATATTT
This sequence comes from Pemphigus obesinymphae, assembly GCA_025469235.1. Classification (NCBI taxonomy): domain Eukaryota; kingdom Metazoa; phylum Arthropoda; class Insecta; order Hemiptera; family Aphididae; genus Pemphigus; species Pemphigus obesinymphae. The sequence continues at coordinate 17,014 of JAIPRL010009178.1, read as the reverse complement.
TTTTTCATTTTTTATTTTCTAGTATAGCTTTAATTGTACAATTTTTAATTTATTTAAACACTTTCTATGTTTTTATTATTTTTATTTTTATTTTTATTTTTTTTTTTTAATTTTGTTGTGATTTCTACTGTCAGATATTATATAATTTCATTTTAATTGGAATATTTTATTTTTCCGTAAATAAATAAATAAATAAATAAACTGTATCCAAATATACTCTATATTTGAATAGAAACAAAGTACTTTATTTATATGATAATTGGTTTAGCACCTCCGTAGTACTTGTCCGTAATATCATTGAAAACTTGAATTTTTATAAATAAAATTATTTTACACATATGAAAGAATAAAAAATATTGGCTCTTTTAAATAAAATGTAAATATTAATCAAAGTTTCAAACAAAAATACTCATTAAATAAGTTATACCTGAGGGTTCTCGTAAAAGAACTAAAATAATTTATCGCCCCCAATGTTATAAATGTTATAATATATGTTCTATCCCTACTTTAATTATCAATTCAGATAGTAATAATAGGCATTAGTAGTAATAATTGTTGGCGTGAGGGTAAATTTATAAGAAACTAACGTAAATACTTTATATTATATCTAAAAGTAATGGATAAATTAGGTACTATGTTTTTATTTCGGAATTTAATTTTAAGGTGATATTTTCCCTCTAATAAATCTTTAGAATACTGTTTATTTTATACCTGATATCCTGAAGGACACATTTCCCTAATATTCCAGGCATTCTAAATAAAATAATTTTTATCCTCTTAAACACTATTAATATTTTGATTAATTATAATTAAAAATTAAATTAAAATTAGAAATACAAAATGTAGAAATTCATTCTGATACAGATGGTGAAAGTTGGTATATCAAAGTTCAGTATTACAGAATAGTGTACCATTATTATTTTTAATTTGAAAAAAAGGCAAATAACTGAATTGAATTAAAATTTTGAGCAAAATTTTTTAATAATAATATTTTTTTTTAATTACTAACTTTATTTAATATTTTGTTATTTTCCTACATTTATAAAATATTTCTGATATATAAAAATTAGTTTCACTTTATGCTTGAGAAAATTACTGAAATAACAAAAAAATGACTATTTTAAAATACCAACTACAACCAATTTAATATAAAAAAAACCTTATTTTCTTTGAAACACTTAAAAACGACTCCTTGTACCCAAAAAAAATGTATACAGATATAAAAATAAAAACCCATCATTACCAAACCAATGTATCTTCGTTTCGCCCAGAATATAAAATAACTATTTAAATTAAACGAATTTAACTATAGCTTGTACGTCTAGAGTTTAAATTAATAGGGTACTTACAACTCATTAAACACTTGTGAGTTCGTAAGAGAATTCACACCCACTCTCATACATCCATCACATCTTCACATAAAATCAATTTCGTCGTATACCTAAATAAAATTCAATGTTTTCTTAATGTATATATAATTTTGAAGTTGATGTAAAAACAAAAAAAAATATTAAATAATTAACTATAAAATTTATAACGAACACCACATTCGGGAATATTTGTATACATTTATTAAATATTTTCTCACTACACAACTTCTAAACTGTATTAGTTAGATTCTGACTAGGAATGTTTATTCAAAATATAAACTAATAGTTCATAAGAATTTAATTAAACCATAAGTTTATGTACAATAGTTTTATTATATATTATTATTACAATTATATATTATTTTAATATACACTGCCAATATTTTTGTCAAAAACAACTTACTATAATTCCATTATGATAACATGATAAATATTTTAAAAGCATATATAAATTATTTACTCAAGGGTTTAGTAAAGTAATATTTTTATATTAAAATAATCATTTAATGTATCGAAAATTTTCAACACAAATTTGTAAGTAATTAAAAATAATTTTTTTTAATTGCTTAAATTATGGAGAATTTAAATATTTTTTCAACAATAAAATTAATTTACGCATCGCAATATCAGAACATATAGAATTTTAAATAATATAGAATAATATAGTGTCATCTATTTGAGAGAAAACAATTTAATGAATTTTTATTTTTGTAAAATATACCACTAATATGTGTAATATGTATTAGGGTGCGTGTAATATAGCATATTCTATTTGAAATGGGATTTTCCCATTTTCAAATATTTCATCCGATTATCCCCTCAAATTGTAAGCAGGATGCATGGTTTTGTTCAATTTTTTTATAATTTGAAGAAAAAATGACTTTATTTTTGTTTATTTGCCGTTTTTCTATGAGGTTACACGATTTTTTAATTTTCTTATATGGTCGCCCTAGTGTAATAGCTTTCGATATAACTTTAATACGAGTTATTAACACTATTGACTGATGATCATATACGTTCACCTAAGTACAAAGCCATACCACAAAAGAATAATAAGTTGCCCACACTTATAATAATACTTCATAGAACGGTGTAGTGTGGAGGTACCTTAATGTAATTTATTGTTCATTATAAACTTAAAAAAACTTTATATTAAAGTAAATTCTACTGGACTTTATGGAACGAACGAGTTCCAATTTCAAATGAATCTTACGATAATAATAATACGAAAGAAACATTATTTAGTGAGTTATGTGTTATATTTTTAATGATGCTTGAACTTAATTTATAATCATTCATTATACTTCAAAAATTACAATCGATGGTAACCCTATGTTATAAATTAAAAATTATGTAACAATACTATTGAACTTTTTGAAGTATAATGAATGATTATAAATTAAGTTCAAGCGCTCATTGAAAATATAACACACAACTCACTAAATAATGTTTCTTTCGTATTATTATTATCGTAAGATTCATTTAAATTTGAACTCGTTCGGCCTATAAGATCCAGTAGAATTTACTTAAATACAAGGTTTTTTTAAGTTTATAAATCTTTTGTGTAGCATGCTGTTCGTAACCAATTGTTAATACGGCTCAATTTTCCAGAAGTTGTCGCCAATATATGCTAATAATCGTACTCTACGTTTATTTGTCAACTTCTGTCACACAAATAAATCTATAGCAATCGCTATAGCATTCATTCGTAATTCTAAAGTATTTTAATGTAAGTATTCGAGTGAAAGTATTTAAATATATTTTATATGCACAGAGTATAGTAGAGGACACTACCGACCAATTTTAATGGAATTAAAACAACACGTTCATTCTTATTAAGTACAATTTCTCTACTAATAATTGCAAATTAAAATTTTCAACAAAATATAAATTTTGAAAATTTACCATACCGTAGTTCTTTTTAAAACTCGAACATTCTTTAAATTTATAACCACGATAGTTCATTAGTTTGGTCATAGATTTTAGATATTTATTTAATTTCAACATACATATTTAAAACCACTCTACACTATGGCATAATTTGAAATCGTCTATTTTATATAATGCAATAATTATATTATGATAATTATTAATCCAACTCTGAATATAAAGCAAAAAAGCAGTTTGATCGAAAAATAAAATAAATTTGCCGTAAATATATATATTTGTCGGGATATCATAATTGATAACCCATTAATTGATTTTGTAGACTACGGTAAAAATTATATAAAAATACCTTTCAGTTATTCCATTTTTATTTGCCTAAAAATATAATTATTATTTAAAATCGAAAAAATAGACGTGTCCTTGAAAATATTTCATAAGTATTTTAAATATACTTTTACAAGTATTTATATATGTACTTATATCTAATTACTTGTAATAAAATACTATTTTAGAGTAAATTGTTTGTATTTGTTTAAATCTTTTAAGTTAAAAATATGTTGATATTTAAGTGACGATTTTGGTATTAAATCAAAATTGGATAAAATATTCTAAAAATATTATTCCTAGAAATAATTCTTAGGCTCAGAATGAAACGGTTCCAAGGAGTTGTTTTCAAAAATGTATAGAGACAATATTTAAATTTAAATTTTATTAATAAATCAATAATCTTGTATTAAACTAAGGAATGTTGATTAGACGATATTAAAAAAAGTTAATTTTGAAAATAAACGAATATAAAGAACCTGTTTGTTGTAAGTCGGCAAATGAATAATTAAAAAGTATTTACCTATATATTTAAAAATAAAAATGTTGAAAAGTTATTTTAAACACAAGACTATACTATACTATACGGCCGGTAATCCATGCGTACCGATTTTATTTCTGTATAATATTGCACTCGAATTTTTGACTGCGTCCAATCCCCCCCTTCTTACCACTCTCCATTTTACACCCGGAAAGTAATATCGCAATTTGTAAAAATGTAAAATAACGTGCTAATATATATAATATTATATTGTATTACAGTAAATAATTTAAAAGTTTTATCTATTATAATATACCACTGACAGGCAACAGTATAGTTCATCAGGTCTTTCCTACTATATTCATACGAGTATAATATACGAGAGAAATTTGTACATTTTATTTTTTATGGAAAAATGCACGCAAAACCGTCAGTGTACGATATACAACGGATGAAACACCGTGCATAATATATTATATATACCATAGATATATATAATATATACATAATAAAATCATATTCGGGACCCATTGAGGTATCTTGCGCGGTGCATATAGTTTTCGTTTCATTTTTTCAACGAATCAAAATGTACGTGCGGTGGGGTATGTGAATGTTCATATTTTTACGGAACTCCACCGCTTTTATAAAAGGTCGAAAATACTACTCAATATATATTGCCAGTAACATATCCCATTTTACCATATTATGGCATGATAAATAATAATGATAGTAATACTATGCATTGCCGACATAGTAGTTTCCACGTTGATTCGTTGTAAATCATAGGAGGCGACTAAACGAATAAAATGTATACCGTTGGACGTAATATAATGAGCTGTATATTATGGACACTGCAACAGTGGGGAAAAGAACAGCGGTGGTTCTAGGACTCAAATTCCGTATGGGTCCGAATACATTCATAAGTAAGCTATAAGCTGAATTTGAATTTTAAATTTTCTTAACCAACATTTTTTTCACTTCACAGTTAACACAAAAAAATTTTAATACTAAAAATATATATTTTTTCTTTATTCTTTATACAAAATATAAATTAACATATTATATAATGTTATAGTGTAATATAAACTATATTTTGTAAATGTCTTACAAAATACATATTTATAAACAATAGGGACTAATACTATATCTGAAATTGTAATCTTCAATTTTTAATTTTTCCAGACGCATCAAGAGCAGGAGTTAGGTCTTTTAACTATTTTTCAGAATTATCTTTATCTATAGACAGTAAATCGAGGTTACTCAATCTTGGACTTTGTATTATAGCTCTTAAGTAATTTTTAATACACCGCATAGTAGAGAAACTACGTTCAACATTAGCTTAGGATACAGGAGACGAAGATTTACGAAGGATAACAAAGATTTCCCAAATAAACACTGATTTTTCAATATTTCTTTAAAATCAATATAATTATATAGTTGATACATGTTTGTTATGTTACTCAACAAATCAGTATTTAAAAATGAACTCGACCTGGGATCACATGCATACATATTTTGTAAAATTTGATTATTTTCGATGAATCTAAATATAATTTCATTATTCATGCACTCTAAAATGTTGAAAAAATACATCTAAATTCTTGTTTTCTTTCTTTATGAATAAGTTGAATAAGTTATATAGTCGTTAAGTAATGATGAATATTTTTGGTTTGTTATAAGATGTTGTTGGTAAACATTAGTTTCAATATCAGCAGTCTGAAATAATCTAGTCGAAGTTGCTAATGTAATTGCTCTATTGTAAATATCAGTAAACATTTCTTTTGCTCTTTAATTGTTTAATTGTTCTACGGTGAACTTAATTAATTTTTCTCAATGACTGTAATCTGAAGATGGTGATTGTAAGCTTCTATGGACATAATATAATCAAAAAAAAAAATTAATACAAAAGTTTCAAAAGATTTCAACTGCACTAGTAGACTTTTTGTTTCAGCAGCTTCTTTAGATTTCACACTTTTTGAACACTCTTGTAATGCTAATAAAACTGTCCCAATGTTTTTTAAAGTAGTGAATACTTTTAAATTTTGATACCCAGCGTATATCACAGTGCATAAGTATCCTTTCACCAATTTTAATAAAAAAATATTTGATGCCTTATAGTTGACGATGATTGAAATACGTATATTGCCTCTAAAATACCTATTATTATATAAAATTGTGCACTTTTCTTGAAACATCGACTAAAACTAAGTTTAATCGATGTGCATGACAGTGTACATATGAACATAAATTTTCTAACATATCTTTATTTTTATTTTATTTTTTTAAACTGTCCTTACAGGACTAACGCTCTAATAATATGATTGACTTACACGGTTACTTATATCTAGTCCAAAGTCTACAAAAACTTAATATTAGAGCATAATGCATTAGTATTTAATTCTTTAAGTTTGACAAATTATAAAAACATTCCTTTTATCATAGCATTATGTACATACCATACACAAATACTAATTTGTTTTAGTTTTACTTCATCTCTGGCTTCATCAACAATTAAACCATACTCTTTGTTTCCTTTATTATCTTTATTATTTTCTTTTAAAATATATTTAGCCACCACTAATGATTCTGCTCTTAATATATAGTAATTTATTATTTTACATGCGTATTTATCATTTTTTTACAAAGTTTTTTAAGTTGAACAAAATATCCGATTTTCAAAACTTAGTAATTTTACAAGCTCTAAGAAATTTCAATTATTTCCTATTTCATTATCAATATTCTCATATTGATCACTATAACTATTAATGATTTGGGAAGTTTCATTGTGCCCTCTCAAACCATTGTCTTCTCTAACAAAATAAAAGGCACATCTTATTAAACTTAGTACTTACCTATTTTTTTCAACTTCTATTCTTAATTGTGCGTCAATAATAGTTGAAACACTACCTTATGTTTAGAATCTAAATACCCTTTGTACATAGTCAAAGTTAATTTATGTGTATCACATTTATCATGTACCTTAGCCATGCCACTAATATTTTTGCAGTCTGAATAACCATGACTATCTGAATTATAAGTGCAATGCTAACTTGATGGCAAAGAATTTCTGCAATAATAACAATACATTTCATTATGTTTTACAGAACATTCAATTCACAGATACTGTTTATACCATTATAAAATTAACATTTATTTTATTATTTTTTTTATTTATTTTATAATAAAATACTATGTTTGGTTATGCTGGTGGTTGATCAAAATTTAAACTTAAGTCTAATACTTTACTTGGTGCTGGCCAAACTTCAACATTATAAGTTTCACCGGAACAGATAAATTCATTGGTATGTATTTAAGAAGACTTTTGTTTGTCCACTTCAATCGTTTTTTTAGATTTAGATTGTGAAGGTTGTATTAAAAACTTTTTCATTTTGATTTACAAATCAAATCGTCGGTGGTACACGTGCGGACGGAGTATGGCAACGACGAGCAATAATTTACATCAGATATCATTGGAAACGAAAACATAAAAAGACAGAAGGTTAATTTTTACATTTATTTTACTGACCAAATATTTATCAAAATAAAATAAAATAATTTGCTTTATTTTTGATCAAATATATGTATATTTTACTATTATACATGTAAAAGAAGGTCTGTACCCACACCCCTCAATAGTTATATAATTATTAAATAGTTAAAATCGGTTTGATAGTACCCTAACAGCACATAGACCCTCCCAGGAAGATTTTCCGACAGACCATTGGAACTATAAGACTCTATAGTAAGATAAAATATTGTTTAGATTCCGAGATAGATGGGAAGGTCTTAGGCGATGGATGTCCGAGTTGAGACCATCCACAAGTCTGCCAGTTAGGCATCATTCGGGAACCCATTAAGATTATAAAATATACAAAAATTACATTATTTAAAAAAAAAACCAGCGTACAGCTGAAAGAGACCTCTGGAGACGTTGGTATAACGTTGGATTAACCCACCCTACAGTAGGAAATGATTGAAAATTCTCAGAAACAGAACTTCTGAGCCGGAATTGAACTGATGACCTCGTGATTGAAAACGTACGTCTTAAATCAGTGTGACTTCTCATGTTGATACATTTTCCGAAAGTTCTACTCATATATAAGCACTTTAATGTTTCAATTGTACAGTATATTCAATATACATATTATTTGCTTTTTCGCGGGGTAAATATCTAATACCCAAGACTGGGCATTAACGAGTAATAGTAAAAAAATTAAGTTAAAAGTTGAGTTAATTATAATTAAGTTACTTAAGTAACGCGTTACTCTTTTTTTTAAAATTAAATTGAATTTTCTCCTAAGTATAATGCAATTAAATATTCTAAATGACATTTTTATGTTTTGGTATAGGCAGTTTTACTTCTTCTACTGTTTTGTTATAATATTACTTATACTTTATATAAATAGGAGTATAGGAAAATTATTACTGTGGTTCCTGAATCTCATTATCTTTAGATTATTTTTATAATATTTTGACGTTATGTAATATTGATATTTTGGGAAATTTCTAATCATTATAAACCAACGTTAAGACTTTTACACGAGGCCATGATTTTCATTTTTATTTTATTGACACATATGACACAGGCTAGTTTAGTTTTCACGTCAAAACTGCCGATATTTTTATGTTTATCTGTATTTTACAATTATGCCTGTCCAATATAGAAAATATATTGAAGTAATGTGCAGTAACGTCTCGTGCTAATGGGTATACACGCACAAGCCCTGCCCAAAATATTGAATAAAAAACAAATATCTACCAAAAACTTTAATTAAATGAAAAATATAATATTTCATCAATAATATAAAATATTGTATAAAATACTTTATCTAAATAATATTTTGACTTTTCAAATGTTCATTCATTTCTCCTTTTTGGTAACATTATCCATGTATTCATCTAAATAAATATGTCATGACTATAATATTTGTGTCTGTATACAGATGAACATAACAGAATAGAAAAGATAATAACAGAATAAAACTTAATAGCCTATCGATTGCTTTTTTATCATATTGTCATTTATATTCACGAGAATATTATTTAAATTTCATGAAATCGACATATTTTTGTATTTTTTTTTTTTTTGTACATTTTAAACATATATTGATATACTAGATACTATACTGTCAAAAAACTGTTAAAAATGTTCACATTATAAAATTGAAAAATACAATTCTAACAAAAACAAAAAATGAATTAAACTTAATATTTATGGGGGTTTTTTTTATGTAGATACCCGATTTATAATAATAATTCATTCGTGATTCGATTTATTCTAATTGAAATAAATTGAGTCTCCTCATAAGGTTTTCCAGTGAACATGAATTTCACACAATTCTAATATTCTGATAGAAGTTATATTATCACAAATAATATAAATGTTATGCATTGTAATATCGTTAATTCGTTTTACTCCATTAAATCCAATTAATATTTTTTTCAAATATTATGACATTAATATTTACCTAAAATACGGAACATGAGATAGTGATCACCATCATGTTGAATATTCATCTCGCTTCGACGAAAATTGTCACTGTTATATTGTTATTTGGTATTCAAAATTTCAAAATTATAATTTCTCCTCCTGCAAGGTGATACTTTAAATTTTAACTTTTCGTTTATTACCTATTAACATTAAATATTATCTTTAAACTATAATAAACTAAAAATACCGAAGTTAAGCAATAAATCAGTGGAGTTCAACTTTTTTTTGCTATCATCAAGTGCCTGGGATTTAAATTTTGTAACACAAGATGCGAGTTCAAATTTATGTTAGGGTGGAAGTATTTTACATCAAAAGTTGACTATATTTTTTATAAAATATGATAATATTTTATTTTTAAGTATTAGCATTTATTTACAAGAGTTAGCATTAAGTTTATCTACCTAGTTATTACTGGACGTTTAATTTATTCCCATCTTTGATTAATGTATTATTTAATTTAAATAATTATATTATAATATTATATACCTATAGCTACGTCATATACCCAATTATATATTCAATTATGTACTTTAGAACTTTCACAGGCCTTCTAGAAGTCAAAAACCACAGAAATTTTGTCTTCAAAATATATTATAATATAAATAGTCCAAAATTGTCTGATATTATTATTAAAATAAACAGTAAACAATTCAATATTGTATGTCTTCTTTGCATATTTTATTTACTAAGTTAACTAAAATATGAATTATTAATGATAGACATTATAAATTTTGATACTTTTATTATGGATTTTAATTGAACTACCTGCAGGTTATTTTTGGCGTCTAAAAATCATTAAATTCTATATTCTTTATTTTGTGTTCGTCTTGAAATATATGAGCAATATTTAAAATTGATTACCATATGAATAATAACTTTTGGAAATATCGAATTATTTTTCTATTGAATTTAAATATACTGTATTTACATTAACTTTTAATAGTACACTACAATAACAACTTGTAGTGGTAAAAACATGTTTACTCAACACTGTTAAAAAAAAGGTTTTAAAAGAAATTATTGAGTTAAAACATCTTTATTATATCGATAGAGAACCACATTATGGAGTAATTTTTATTTAAGGTGTTTATGTTTAAAATTAATTTACTTAACTTTTTCACTGCTATGGACGCACAGGCACGTCTATACATTTTAAAAGTCAAAAACATTATTATCAATAAAGCGATAACTTCATATGTCAGTAAATTTACAGTCAGACAAGTTGAAACGAAAAATCCAATATCAAAGAAGATATAAGTAATATCAATTTTGTACCAGGGTACCTAAAATGTGAATAAATGATAGCCTAATAATATTTTTTTTTTTAATCGTGTAACGTATAACACGACTTGCACCAAAATAATTATGTTATCTTATGATAATTGTTATTATTTTCATAATGTGTTAATTAATCAGTACTCAGAAAAAACTAAAAAAAAAAATTGGGAACTAATTACCAACTTGTAATCTTAATATCTCTTTCAATAATGACTCAAAATGAAAAAAAAAAGAGGTAAATTTTTATTTAGTGTTCTTGAACAAAATCCAACCCCCAAAATTGTTTTTCAAAAATATGAATTATAGTCAACACAGCAGCGTACACTAAAAAAAAAACCAGTCAACAGTGAAAAGGTTAATAATTTTGTTTTACTTATAAAATATCAAAAGTTTAGATTTTTTTTTTAATTTAAAAAATTTAATAAACAATTATCGTGATTTTACAATAATACACTATTTTACTGATGTAGAACTATTTTTAATTTACTTTTAAAATGTATTAAAATACTTTTAAATAGATAAATTATTATTTTCTTAAAACCGTCATATACAGAAACCTTAGAAAGCGAATACCTATGTAACGTATGATGAAGTTATAATAATTTATGACGCATTGTGTAAATCATTTCGCTCTCATCCAATATTTTTTATAGTTTTACTTTATTATTCTATTTAACTATACCTAACCTATATATTTATTATTGACATATCGACCACATAATGTTGTTTACGTTATTAAGGTGAATGTCAATAGATTTATTAATACAGTTATTTGTATTTGTATTTGGCTTAATTATACTGACATTTGTCCATAAAATGTTATCTTTTAATATTTTCAATTACTTATTTATAAATAACTATTTTTATTGTTTATTGTATTTCGAAATATTTTTAGATGACGACTGCCTATTTATTTTATGGTCATGTTATATTATAGGAACTTTTTTATACAGTAACAGCCTTGATTTTAATGTCAAAATTATTAATAAATTTTTAATAAAATGTATAGGATTTAACCAAATATAAGATCATAATAATTATGATTTAAATAAAATAATTCAAAGTCCAATCAATTAATCTGCTTTTATAACATAATATTTTTTCCATCCATAACCATTTAGTAACCACGATTTTTTTTATACATATTATTGTATTAAGCTGATAACCGAAACAGCAATATTGTGTTTCAAGTAACCATTTTAAAAACCTAAAAATAATTAAATAGCCCGAAACAATTTTTTTTTTTTTTGCTAATGAATTAACATATAGTGGTGAAAACCAAAACACCAAACACCGTAACTTAAAATTTTTTTTAAAACTTATACAACAAAAACTGGATGAAACTGAAGATGAATTTTTGGATTCTTAAAACCTGTGATCAAACATACAAAACTAAAAACCCGTTCTCAAAACCGAATACTGAGACCGCTAAAAATTGATACCACGGCGGTTCCAAACTCTGATGGCATAATTTTAGTTCCATGAAAGAAAAAAAGTATTTCTGTATTGTATAGGTACTTATCAGAAAAAAACTTTTTATCTAAAAGAAAAAATAATAAATTCATCAAAACCCAATTTTCCATTTCATCGAACAATTTTAAATATAATTAGATTGTTTATTAATTTATATGAATTTATGAATAAAAAAAATGATGAAATATATTTCATTTTTACGTAAAACTCTTTTTAATAAATTTATATAAATTTCATAGAATTAATTAAATAACTAAGAGGTCTGAATAATTAACCTGCAATTATATATAATAGATATTCTGTTCATTTTAGATCTATTTAAGAACAAATGTGTAGTATTTTCATCTTAAAATATTTTGAACTACTCAGTGTAATTAATAATATAAATAAACTTCTTTCTGAATATGCTAATAGTTAATCAGTCTATCATTGCATGCATATTAAACAGTGTATTATATATTATGCCAAAATCTTTGAAGTTTACAATTTTTTTTTCGATAAAACCTCAAACGAAAAACTATGGTTACACTTTAAAATAGTTATTTTAATCAAAATTCTTTAATTCGTAATTTATCTAAATATACTTAAGAAACATTACAAAATGTGTCGTTTAATTAAATTATTATTAGAACTTGTGCCCGTACTATATATCACATAAATAGTTTGCAAATTTAATTATACAACATTGTATAGTAACTAGTTTGTAGTTATACAATAAGACACCCCGAGTGGCTTTTTTAAACATAAATTAACAAAGTATACTTGGCTTTTTAATTTGATGTAAATTCTTGAAAACAAACTCATCAATACCTATTCAAATACCATTTCGAACAAGAAAAAGTCGATAGTGATCATTTTCAACCATATTTCTGAACAACATAAACTTTTTTGATAAATTAACAGGCAAAATACGAATGGTCAAAATCGTTATTAAAAATGATTGATCGGCTTAATCTAGATCATCGTGATATCTATTTATATTATTAAAGTACGGGCTGTAGCCTAATAAATAGCGAATACATGGATAATACATGAATCAGAAATTAAATAAATAATACTAATTAAAGTTTTCTAATAAAAAATAAAAATAAATTTTATAATCAACACACGTATAAGATTTATATAAGGACCATTTTTCAGTGAGCATTAAAAATTTTAACTAACTAAGTATTGATCCTTAAACTTTCGATATTATGATTCGTACAATTTTAAAGAATTAAATCTATTATATAAAATAATAGGGTTATTATTTTAAAATCAAGATCTTTCGATTGATGTTATGATGATCTCGGTTTTTCCTTTTTGGACAGTATATTTGATCCCGAATCACGTGGGGATTGAGGCTAATGAAATAGCCCATTTCTCGGGAAAGCCAACCAGGAGATTCTCCATTTACCCAGTTAACAAAACGTATTTTTTCGATTTAATTTCTTATTCTCCAGGCTCCTTTAGGATTACAATATAATCTTTCTAAGTTATTTCTAATTTATTTTTCAAAATTAGGGTTAGACAACATTTTCTTCCGCTCATACTATTGACTTTAATTTGAACTCATCATTCTACACTGTATTCATCATGAGAAAATTCCAGTACGTAATTTTCGTTACATACTTTTCCATCATACTACATTCTTTAGTAAATAAATCAAGCTATTCAACTCCATATTTCCTCTTCTGATTTAATTCCTATTATTAACATTCTTGATTCCGTTTCTTCTTGTTTTATCCATTATTTAGTTTACTTTGTTTATAATTTTAGTATTTGAATTACATTTTATATTTTATTTATATAGTTTATTATTATATTTTTCCAGATTTTTCTGTTCATAAAGTTATATGAATTAGAATATAATCATTAACATTCGAGGTTTTAAAATTCAATGATTCGAGGGTCTCTATTATTTGTTTATAATTTTACATAAAAAACAGAAAATATTTGTAATTTTATTAAATCATAACAATATTCTACATATTTTATACATATATTTAAGAAAATCTGAGTTATCTATATGTATAATATTAAGAGTACCAGCACACGTCATCGAGTTATTCAATTTTAATATTATTTCACGGTAATAGTAGTGCCGATAATTTATCTTATTCCACATTCTTTGCCGAAGCGTTTAGGTAAACCTCATCATCTAAACGTCCGAGAAAATGAAATTCCATTCTCACCTTGTTCGTTCTGTCAAGAATTCTCGCATTGCTCAATCAACATAATAATATTACTGTTACCTATATGCATGAATATTTTGTCTTTTGACGCTGTAAAAACACAATATTGTAATAATAAGTTATAAATAATAATAGTTTAAATGTATTTTAAGGGTACTAATTAATTTACAAAATATTTTATAGTTATTGTATCCTGTAATTGCATTTAATTTTTACAACTTTAAATAAATTCATAAGAAGAAATTCTTTTAAATATAGATATATAATATTTTTCTAAGTAAATAGATAAGCTGATAATTAAAATGTTCAATAATTAACTGTTTTTTTATATGTTTTATTAATAATATGATAAATTAGCATTAATATTGTTTAAATAACAACCTTTAGATACGTATAAGCTCATTTTATACATAATAATGAGGAGTAAAATAAACAATGTTGGATATAAATTACTTTTAAATGCAAATAATTACATAACACAAAATATTAAATAAAAAGATTCCAACTATGTTTCCGTTACATATAAGATCATTTATATAAATTTAAATTAGGTACTTGATTACTTTAAATTTAATAACGTTAATTTTTGTTGTAAAATTTTAGCATAGATAATATTTATCACCTATAAATATATTTAATATCTAGCACAAAATAATATTTCTATATATGATACTAATATAATAATAATTATTAGGATTTGTATAAGTATAGATTTTATAATTTAAAAATAATCACTTTCTGTTTGAATTTTAAAATATATTTTAATAATTTAAGATTTTTTTTGATTTTATACTTAATTTATAATAAATAATGATTATTATTATAATTTTTCACATAAAAAGTAACATGTTACTTTATAGAAATTACTTTAAGATAGTGTTTATCGCACAAATGCGTTCATTAAAATAATAACTAATTAAATTATTATTGCATTACTCATAAAGTAATTTCGTTATAGTAATTATAATTTTGAATACATAGCACGACGCAAAATTTAACTAAATAATCGATGGATTATAAATAATACGGGTAAGTAGGTAAGTAATTCAAAGCAATAAAAATATGTGATAACAAATACTACGTATCGTTTAAAACTCATTATCACCATGAATCATGATACATTGCTCTTTAACCACAGAACAAATACATGATCCACTGAGATTGTTGAAAAAGTTTTATTTCCATGATTCAGAAGCTCGGCGAAAAGCCGAAAATGTGGACGATAACGGTGTGTGTGATACTCGGTTGGAATCGAGTTAAGAAGAACTAGTTCTGAAACCGGTTATTGTATTAAATAGTACCGGAAGCAGTACCATCATTTGACGCAGGGATTAAAACCGGTAATCGGTTTTCTCCCGAAAATCTATGAAAACCCCCTTTTTTGAGAATCAAAACCCGATTTTTGATTTTATTTTTAAATTTAAGAAACAGTCATTTGACGAATCCCTAAAGAAACCCAAATCTTTATTATTGAAACCAAAATAACAGGTTTTTCAATTCTTAATCGATTTAGACTTAGATTTTTTAATCCGAATTTTTCTTGATATTGTATTGTATATAGACCATATATTATACTATATAGTATATATATGCCATAATACTAGTGACATGTCCAGGGGTGGGCCTGGTAGGCCACGGTTTTCCCACATTCTTATTGTACCCAAAAGACATAATTGGAAATATTTAAAAATACATTTATTGATAAATATACATTTTTGTTTATAATTTTTAAAATAATTATTCATATTCAGATAATTTCACAAGAGTTGATAAAATATTGTGAATTTTAACTAGGTACTTATAAAGAATAAGTTTAATTTATGCATTTGTTGGTTGTTTGGAGTTGCAGAAATTCTGTTGTGCACCTTTAGCGCGAGCTTCAGGTTTTCTACGTGCACGGTGGTAGATCTTTAGCCGTTTTAAAACGTTGCCCTGAGTACACTACGAGGAAGCGATCAACCATTGTACCCCAAAATAATGAAAATTTTGAAGTGGTTGAGAAAGCACTGGAAAGCTCATTACAGCTAGTAGGTGACTACTACGACTCAAATTATTTAAGACCAAACCCCTCAAAGACACAAGTCCGCGCTTTCCATCTCCACAATAGGCTAGCCAACGAAAAATTTAATATAGCATGGAAAGGTGTCAAAATCGAACACACACCTTATCCTAAATATCTAGGAGTAACCCTAGACAGATGCCTTACATATAAAAAGCACTGTGAAAATGTAAAATCAAAAATTAGTGCAAGGAACAGTTTACTTAGAAAATTTATAGGATCAAACTGGGGAGCAAATGCTCATACCCTCAGAGTATCTGCGTTAGCACTATGCTTCTCCGTAGGAGAGTATGCAAGCCCTGTGTGGTGCAGATCCAGCTACGCGAAAAAGGTTGACGTGGCACTGAATTAATCCTGCCGCCTGATAACGGGGTGCCTAAAGACCACACCTCTCCACAAAGTCTTCCCAATCGCAGGTATCGCACCTCCAAACATTCGACGTACAATTAATGCAGACTTAGAAAGATCCAAACTCGA
>JAIPRL010009177.1:0-18342 GCA_025469235.1 Pemphigus obesinymphae | reverse complement strand
ACAAATACGTATTTCGAAAACAATGTTCTCATCTTCAGTGTTAAACAACTACTCTTAGTACTCTTAGTAGTTGTTTAACACTGAAGATGAGAACATTGTTTTCGAAATACGTATTTGTTAAATAAAAACAAATTCTTTTTGTAGAAACTGGGTATTTATTTATATTTATTGTGTCAACTGATTACTATCCGTTTACGAAAAAACAAATATTTGGAATTTCTAAAGATATTTGATAAATACATTTGTAGAAAACAATATAATACAACATAATATAGTTGGTTCACTTCAGACTTCTTAATATAACGTAGATGAAAAATAGGCGTCTATGAGCTATGTATGAACATAGTGTGCCCTAGCATTAAATTTTTTTTTATAAAACATTAAATATTTTAAGAAAAATCCAATTAAAAAAATTTGATTTTTAATTCTTGTAAAATAAAAATATGTATCCCATTTGATAACCCATACTTATATTGTATTAGAAAATAAATTATAGAATACAATATTTTGAATATAATATTCGAAATACAATATTTGAAATAATACTATAGCCTCAGCAGGGAAACCATTAATTTATATGTACATTGCATATCTTTATTATACCTACTATTATATCTAGTGCCAATATATTATATAATTGAGTGTACAAATGCAAATGTTTATGCAATGCAATCATCCCTATACAATTGTTATTATCATCGCAGTGATAATATTGTTTAGACACATCGTATAATATAACACATACAAATTCCTGACATTGTCCAAATCGTGTAGTATTCAATTTACGATAATATAATATTAATATATCTGCAATAGTTAACAATGCCGTGCGAGCTTTTAATGACGAAGATTTATCGTGGGCGTTTTCATAAGGTTATAATCAGAGCAAAATCTAAGAACATAACCTAAAACATATATATATTAACTTAATAATTTCATTAGATTTACTCGAAATCCCTGAAGGTTCAGGGTTTATATATACACTTCTCTTTGACATTTCTGCCCCTAGGTTATTTCAACTACAAATTTTTAAATTCAAATACTCGATTATTTATAAAACAATAAAGGTATACATTTACAGCAATTTTTTTTATTTGAGAGGACTTAGAAGGCATATAGCCAGCATTTTTTTTTGGAGGGAGTAAAAGTTTTTAACTGTTTTATTTGTAAAAGTTTTACGAATATTAATATATTTAGTATTTTTTTTTTATATAAACATAAAAAACGATACAAAAAAAAAACTGATCCCATGGATCCTCCATCTGAATTTATCCCTAGGGTCCTAGGACAATGCTATAAAATTACAAAACTCGCTTTGTGAATCCGATGATTTGAATACTAAATTTTCATTAAAAACTTGTTGCCTAAATTTTGCCTATATTTATATTTTATGTTTGAGTAAATTATAATATAAATATTTTAGCATTGATTATAAAAACTTTTGAAAATTCAATTTAGGTAATTTAAATTAAAAGTAAAAAAATTTGTTTTTACATTTTTATATTTGAAAATATCGAATAATGAAAAAAAAAATTTTAAAATGAATCAATAAAACTGTAGGTACATTCAATGTTCAAAACGACTTTTCTTTAAAAAAGAAAATATCAATAATATATGAATCGTTGATTTCAGAAAGGAGATATGTCCAATTTTTGGCAAAATGGGTTAGTTACGCCATTTTGTTTTCAACATCTAGATGCATGTTTAGGGTTAAAAACTTAAAATAAGACATGTCCTGCAGTTGCATATAAAAAAAATCAAGATTAAATAATAGTTAAAAGCAGAAAGGAGTCTTGCCCAGACATGTTTCGTTTTTTGCTCTCATTATGTATACATATGGATACTTCTCCTGCCAATTTTGTATTTACGATGCTGATAATGAGCTTTTCATAGCTTTTTATCATCATTGATATACGTATTACTTTACTATATGCTTCTGTATATATTAAACTACCCAATCATTCCTGATAATTTAAGTTAAATGCAGAAAGTAGACATGAAGGAAATAAAAATGGCTGCTATGGACATACAAAAATAGTAAATTTAATCCAAACATGATATTTCTCTGTAGAAAGGTATTAGAAAACTTGTATACATTTTTCAGAATGTTGGGTGTATATGAATTAATTGTAAACAGTTTTTTGTGTCTCCTGTAAAATTTTGTTTTCTGGACATATCCCCTTTATGAACTCAGCGATTCATATAATGTACTTATAAATAAATAAGAAATTAAAAATACATAATATAAATTAAATAAATATAATTTATTTTAAAACGATAGTTTTATTATTTTTATAATTTTAAATTGGAGTGCATTTTTTAAATATTGTGTCATTTATGGTTTTTTTGTAAACCACAGGTTTCCCTGCTCTAATAACAACAGTATTATAGATACTGGTAGAATTTATACCGATAAAAGGTTACCAGTTTTGAGTTTAGTAAAAAATGTCTTCAGTTAGGATGAATGGCGCCCAAAGTTCCACAGACACACGTGCATCATCGCGGTAACGGCGACAGAGTCTGTCGGCCAATACGTCACGGTGTGTGGGTTAATCGTCGGTAAGTTGGTATATTTATTTAACTAATTTAGCAATAGAGGTTACCAGTTTTGAGTTAAGAGATAAGTATATATTCGTTCTTATTCAAATTTTTACAAGAGACAAGAACGCTGTTTATTTTAATACGATTTTATTCACAATTTACAAGAAAAACAGTTATAATTTTCACACATATTAATAAACTTAAGTAACTTGACGATTCATCGACGAATGATCACGTCGGTTTGACCGTGGTGAGAACAGAAAAAGTTTTTGGAGAGGACGTGTGTCGGTCGGCGTTGACGAGTGTAACCAAATGAACTATTAGAAATGATGGAGGTTCCCCATGTGTTATTAAAAACATTTATTTATATTTATTACATAAGTTTATTAGTTATCAATTTCCACAATCAGGACAAAATCACCTTCAAATTTCACTTATAGTTTACAAAATAAATATAAATACTTTCGTACCACCCTAACTTAAACAATATAATACGTTAATAAATATAAATAAATTACTATTAAATTTATAAATATTTTGTTACAAACTTTTTATATTCTATGGAGATTATTTATTAATTCAATAGTGTGACATACTTTATCGAATATAAAAATATTGCATAGGTGAATCAAAAATATACCATTATATATATATATCGTTTGGATTAATCTCATTTCTCTATATGGTTAAGTGTTATATATGTTTATAAATGTTACATTACCTTAATATATGTAATAAGTACAACTTTTACAAATATAATAGAGTTTATTCAAAGTTTGTAATACATTTTAATTTTAATACTACACAATTATAAATTGAAAATATATTGTTCTAAATGAATTTGAGCGTATAAAGTATAAGAAATTATAATAATTATTACGTTACGGTTGTAAAAATAAAAATGTAGATAACGCATGTGAATAATAATTGTTAAATTAAAACTTTACTATCATTTTATAAACAATTGAATATTGATATTTGTCGGAAAAAAATATGGAAATTAAGAATAGAAAATCACTAGAAATTTATGAGAAAAATATTATAATTGTGAAATTTTCAATATAGCTAATTGTGTCCTAATAATTGCATTAGGTATAATAGGTAATTTTTAAATTCTTCTACATAAATTCAAACGTTGTATGAACCACATACCTACATGTGAAAATTGTCAATAATATAGTGATTAAATATTTATAAATATATAATTTTTATAAAAAAATGTACCTACCTACACAACATTAAAATATTTAATTTCATATAAATATTTTTGATATTTTATAATATATATATAATTTTTATATATTTTTTATTGATATTATTAAATTTAAAAAAATAATACATATTTTCAAATTTTTTTCGGGAAATGATACTATTTTAAAAATGTATTCCAATATCTTTGCTAAAAAGTTTTAAAAATATTTAAAAAATATTGTAGATATATTTATTGGCTATGAGTTTTACTTTTATAAAATATTTTCTCTAATATTTTCAAAACCATATCTTTAAATTCAATCCTAAAAATCAAAAAAAAAAAATATCACGACGGTTGAGAGGGACGAACTCTGGTGGTAAAGGGTTGCGGTATGACGTTGGATTGTACCCTCATTAAAAATGATAATTTAAAATCCGTAAGAAATTGCAAACTCCAGAACCAGGGATTAAACTGCAGCTGACCCTCATGTTTAATCGCACTCCTTCGTAGGTTAGACCATCATGTTTATGAACATCTCTGATGTATTACTCATATATAAGCATTTTAATGTTTCAAATATCTACATCACGATTATTTTTTTTCATAATTAAAATTTTTTTATGATTATTCAACAATTATTTCAACTAAGATATTTCTTTCATTTTACATATTAATATTAATATAAATATATAACATGACTTAATATTACATTTTAATATATTATATATTATACCTACTCTTTATTTTTATAATAATATAATCTGATAATAGGTATATATTAATATTCGTATACTAGGTGCGAACAGATAAGATATTTTTGAAATATTGCAACCTCCATAGGCGTATTCTAATCAACAATCATTTTTTTAGGGGGTAAGAGGGCGTAGGGTAGGATGACCATTTTTCCTTTCTCTTTTTTTTTCTTGTATTAATGTTTTCTAGGTATATTTATAAATATTATATACTTTTATTATATAATATTATAATTTCTATTGGAATCACCCCTTTATACTGAAACTCTGAGGGGG
The DNA here is from genome assembly GCA_025469235.1 of Pemphigus obesinymphae. Lineage (NCBI taxonomy): Eukaryota > Metazoa > Arthropoda > Insecta > Hemiptera > Aphididae > Pemphigus > Pemphigus obesinymphae. The sequence continues at coordinate 13,581 of JAIPRL010009177.1, read as the reverse complement.
TTATATTTTTAAGGGGGTATAATCCCGTAAATTCGCTTATTTTTCAATCAAAAAAAAAAAAATATATTAAAATGTTATTGTTATTATATATTTTTGCTTTGAACAATAAGCAAAATAATTATATGGTCTATAAATAAAAATAAACATACATATGTGGCCAATTCATTAGTTTTATTATAACTGCCCAAAAATAGTATTTTATTAACATTATTATTATATTAAGATTATATTCGGTATATATTTCTCATTAACTATAATAAAATATTTGCACAGTATTGTGCATAAAATATTTTTAAAATACCAACAAAATATAATTTTCCAAATACTGTGTAGGTATGTACAAATAAAAATAATTTAAATACATTTCACAATGGTTGTTTGATAAAATAGTTACTATAGTCATTGCCGTTATATTATTGATATAAAGTTCTGTAATATGAACAAAATATATATTTAATATAAAATTAGAAACGTAAAAATTATTATTGATTAATTATTTTTTTATGATAAGTACCACCAAAAGTTTTGAAAAATACAAAATACAAAATGTAAGAACGCACGTGTTGTTATTGGTTCAATGTGAAATGCGTAGGAATATAGTATATAATGTATATATAATTTTAAAAGTCAGAAGCTGGGACCTTTTTGTTGATTTTAGTATATTATATATAGATACGGTTTAAAGAAATATTCATTGTGTAACCCAAATTATTTTGAGAAGGGAAGGGTTCCTAAAATATATAATATAATGCCAGTATATATTTTATATACCTATAAATAATTTTCAAATTTTTACTATAAAATTAAAAAAATAAATAATAAGATGCATATAAAATTAACAATAAATTAAAAAATTAACTTGAAAGTTTAAAAAAATTAGACTGTTGGAAGGGGAAGTACTCCGCTCTTAGGGTGGCAGTAAATGTAATTCGCGTGTCAGATAGGATATTGGAGATGGATATATTGAATTTGAATGCAAAAATAAATCATTTCTTTGGATAATCTTTAGTAATTAATTGTATAACTCATGAATCACAATAATAATTTACGTATTGTCATGTTTAATTTATCTTATATATAAATATGTAAAGTATAGGTTACATGGACGTCTATATATTTTTAATTTTTTTTAGGTATTGTTAAATAATGGAATAACAAAAATTAGTTTTTAAATTTCTCCAAAATCAAAACTACTGTTTAATAAAAATATTTGTTATATAACATTCCCATAGACAAATTCAATTCATTTTTCTATTATTTATTTAATGTTCGTATACTAATTGTATTATACCTATAAATTAGAAATTTATTATTTAATTAAATAAATTAAAATATATTAATTTCTATTAAATTAATTTTTTTTTTCGTATTGAACCGATAAATCCCGGTTGTACGATAAGAAATAGCAGTATAATATAAAATAAAATATTCATAATAATAAACAGATAACAGTTGATAAACAATTTGATAATGATAACATAGTCGTAATTTTATAATACTATATCTAGGTCTTTAACTCACTGAATTGCCTCGGGATTAGGTAGCAGCAGTTCCATTTTAGTGCATTGGAACGCGTGATTGGAGCATTCCTATGATACGTATATGACCAATACTCAATAATTTGATATTCTGTCTCTCAATCGCATGCAGATGTGTCATGGCAAGTGTCCGCTTAAACAACATCTTACCACATCATCCACGATCCGTTCCGAGATTAGGTTTAATCAATCCCTTCGGGTGAGGTTTTGTCCTTTTAGTGTGGTGGTTAGAAATATTATATGATTCATATCCAGGTTTGAATTATGCCAGTTAGTTTTTCAGGATTCTTCTATTCATTAGTGATTTTCACCTAGGTATATAACTCGCTGTTCACTAGGCTGGTTTGTGTGTTTTCACTATATTTCTGGGTGATCGTTTGTTATACCTTGATGTATTCAGAGGTTCTTATTGAATACGCAATTAGCTCATATTTCTAGAAAGCTTCCTCAGTTTCAGGCGGTAGGGGGAGGGGACTTTTCCTGAGATTAATCTTACAGCAGTATTCAAATGTCTGTTTTATTTGTATGCATATTGTTTATCCACTGTGGGGCACAACATTCCACAACCCAGTATTCTTTAACCAGTGTAGAAGTATGAATCGTATTCATATCAGTTTGACAGAAGGTGCCTGTTAGTTTTTGAATAATATCAAGCAGAGTATTAAGTTTTGATAATGTTTTACTTAGATGTTCCTTCTATAAAATGATACCTAATTATTTAGGATTTTTTTAATGTTACAGTACTTACCCTTGGAACCAAACTTTCATCTGGCGATCTTCCATCATATTGTTTAGGTGAAAAATTAAAGTTTTAGTTTTTTTGGTATTGGGCTGAAGTTTTTACATTTTTAGGTACTTTTTCAGAACGTTTAAGGTTATCTATCAGAAGTTAATCACACTTATCATAGACTTTTGATTGGGTTGCTTGAATTATATCGTCTACCTACATAAAATTCCTACAACTAGTCGAAGCCATATTACAAATGTACATAAATGTAAAGGTTAAAAGGATAGGAGCTAGAGCCCTGTGATAGACTATGATTTAGTCTATCTCTCTCGATGTATGTGGTAAAGGATAAGCCCTAATCAGTACAGCTTCAATGTGATCTATAGTCAGCTTGCTTTAGTAGAATTTAATTGTTGAAAATAAGTGAAATATAGTTGTAAATTAATAAAATGGAAACTTTTGGCTTCATTATCTAGGATAACTTATTTGAGGATTACGATCATTTTTGTTTTTTTTTTTCATGAAAATAGATAGTTATAGGAAATTAATACGTTTTAGAGGGATAAAATTAGATATTCCATTGTGTTTGGTCCATAGTATTTATAAAATTGTCGTTTATTGCTTATTAATATCTTTAATCCTATCAATATTTACTAAAATAGACTATGAAAAAGTTTTAACTCGTGCAAAATAAAAATTTAAATAACAAAACATCAAAATACTCCTCTAAATAAGGCGTTATTTTGGGATAGAACCTTTCATTATCAGGTGATGAATAGCAATTCAATACGTTTTGTATATTCGTAATTTACTTTTATGTAATATCATTGTTTTAAAGTTTTTAATAATAAAATAATTAGGTTTACATTAGAAATTTGTATTGAATGTATATTTTATAGGAATAAATTTGTTTAATTTATAAAAGTCGCAAAAGACCGTGAAGGGTTCAAGAAAAGTGTAATTTTTTTTATACTTCAAACCTTGATAAATTTTCAAAATTATTCAGTGATTTTTGAAATAATTTACTTGGGAATTAAGCTCGAATTATCAGTAGGTAGGAATCAAAATTCCATGAATCCTTGAAAAATAAAAAATTTTGAAAAATAAAAATTGATACATTTCTGAAAGTTACGAATATTTTGAAAATTAAAAACCATTGATATTTTCGGAAAAAATAAAAACCAAACTGACTTTTGAACAATTTTTAATTTAAAATTTTTAGTATTTCGACTTTCTTTTTTTTTTCGAAAAATGAAGCTTAATGTATTTTTTAGGCTAAGTGATTTATGATATTGAAAAACGTATAACAAATAAATGACTTAATACATTAAATATATTACAATTAAACTGCTATTTTCACTGTTTCTTTTTCAATATTATCTAAGTGATAATTATTTTCAACCTACATATATTTTAAAATTTAGGGCTTGAAAATTGTTCTAGAATAGGTTTTATAAATTTTAATTGCATATATAATGTTTGCACTTTTTTATTTCATTTAATTAATAATGTTAAAAATATATTTTAAGATAAAAAATAAACATCAGGTGTTTTAAACGAGACACGATTTCTCATTTACAATATAATTGGAAAATGTAAATCATATTTTGATACACTGATAATATAAGCTAAAAAACAAACTAAAATGTATAAGTTTTAAATCTCCGAACATATTGTGTGGTATTATATGGTAAAATCTTAACCGTTTTTAGTAAAAATTTTATCTTATGTCAAAATTTATTATAACGGATTTTTTAAATACATATAATGTAAATAAAAAAGTTTTTATTTTACTCATACGCGTACACGTTGAACTTTTTTTTATGTAAATTATAAACAGAATTTAGGTAATCACAAAATAATATTTAAAATACTTATTACTTTATTCTCAAATATACTCGGCTTGTAAGACTCTCAAAATAAGAAATCCAACAGGTAATGAAACAGATATTTTCTATATATTTTTTCTAAAAATTAAATATTTCGAGTATTTTTTCGTAAAGAATCTTCGGAATATAAATTAACCATATTGAGAATGATTATATTGTAGTACAAATAAAATAATAATTATTTTATGAACATAAGACCAACTGAGATTTAATTTTTTTTGATATTATGTTGTCAAACAATTATTCTAATTTACATGATTTTTTAACGTTATGTATACTCAAAATTACTTTCTCAAAATTATATTATATTCACATTAAAATGATATCAGTAGAGTAGACACTCTACTGAGTGTTATCTACTGTGTATATACTACAAGTGTATATACTATATCCCAGTATATATCCTGTAAAATATCAGTTAATATAATTTTAAATCCTGGTTTTTCTTAATTTTTCTGACTTTTTTGGCTGATTTTGATATTTCTGGGTAAGAAATTGAAACAGGCTCTCTGTTTGTACCATATCTGTCGTAGTATATTACCTATCTATAAAATTTAATTATTAATTTTTTTATAATATAATATAATATTGAAAAACAAGTAAAATCTGGACTTAAAGGTGTTTTGTCATGAAATTTTAATATGTAATATTATTCTATATAAATAGGTACATAATATAAAGTATCAAATACGAGCATTTATGATTTCAACATAAGTAACTAGTAACTCCAATATACACAACCAATGAATATAATAATATACTTCAGTTAAGTTGCAATGTATTTACTACCCATATTAGTTGCACCAAAATTAATTGGTTGAAAAAGTATACATATTACCCAATGGTCTCTGTTTAAATATAATAGCGCAATTGATTTCAAGATTAGGTAGATAGATACAGATTTTATTTTGGATATTGAAATTTAATTAATTATTAATAACTAGTATTTTTTAATTTTTCTCATCTAAAAAAAAAAAATAGTTTAGATATGAAAAAATATGTAATAATTATAATATTATTATTTTTTTTTTTTTAATATCCATTAGATTTATTCGTATTAAGATGACAATTATTATATTTTAATCATAACAACCTGATATTAAATGCTTAAATAAACTACAAACTTAGAAAAATAGAGCATTTATTTTTAATTATTATGTTTATTTTGATCAAATAAACTGATATATACTTTGCACGTTTTTTGTTGTAATCCTTGTGTTTATTCAAGTTTACCAAAAAAAAAAAAAAAAAACGAGAATTGTATTACAATATATAGGTATTTTTTTTCATTTACCGTCTTAGTTTATACATCAATATATATATATATATATATTATGATATTATAATGATAATACAAACTGAAAGTAAAAATAGATTTTCAAATCTGGAATACATTTGAATTAAAATAATATATTATTGATAATTTATCCGTGTTTTTTTTTAGTTAAACTATATATATATATATATATATAAGTATATAGATTTTTATCTATTATATAGTGATTGATCTTAGAGATAACTGTGATAATACCACAAATAATAAGAAGTGAGTAATAAATTGTATTGTAATAAGGGACACCTACTCAACTTTTCAAAATATTCGCCTCGAAACATTAACATAATATAAAATAAAAAGGACTAACTAGGTGTTTGTGTGTTATTATTCATCAGTTCCCTATGTGACTCGATACGATTGCAATTTAAAATCTCAAATGTAACATCGTATAAATACATCTATGCGACAATGAATAGATGTTTAAAAAAATAGTTATTATAGTATTATCCTTGCGATGATACAAAAAGATATCCATGCGGCATCGATTTGTAATAATACATAGACATAATATATGTGTTTATAACATCTACGCCAGTGGTTCCCAACCGGGGGGAATTCCCCCCTAGGGGGAATTTATGTACTGCTTGGGGGGAATTTAGTTATGATGAAATGACAAGAAATATTTTATTTATAAAATTTAAAACAATAAATTAGTTTTTTGACGGTCGCCTATTGATAACAATTTTACGAGTATTTTATAATGATTATTATATAATCTAATCGGGCTATCTGTCGGCCTCCGATAACGGATAATGGAATCCAAATATACGTAATATGACATGACTTTACGTTTACACGACAGTTGAGCCGTACTGTTACTACCGTCGATACGTACGTACGTAAAATGTGTTTGAAAAAATGAAAGTACGATGAAAGTTATGTTCAATATGGATTTACATCCATCAATATTAATGGAGAAAAGAAACCTCAGTGTGTTATTTGCAATAAAGTTCTATCAAATGATTCTATGAAACCTACAAAATTAAAACAGCATTTAGAAAACGTTCATCCTCAACATAAAAGCAAGGATACAAGTTTTTTCGAACGTAATATGAATATGTTAAAAAAAATGAAACTAGGTGCGACTGGAGTTTTTCAAGGGACCAATCACAAAATTACTGAAGCTTCATATGTTGTTGCTTTAGAAATAGCAAAACAAAAAAACCACATACAATCGGTGAAACTTTAATCAAACCCTGTGCCCTTAAAATGGTAGAAATTGTATTGGGAAATGAATTAGAAAAAAAGCTTGCTTCAATTCCATTATCAGACAACACTATTCAACGACGAATTGACGACATGGCAATTAATATCAAAAATCAAGTAATCCAAAAGATTAAGTCTGCTGCCTTTGGCCTATTTTCAATTCAACTTGATGAATCAACAGACGTAGCATCATGTGCTTAATTACTGGTATTTGAAAGATAAGTTCATTCTAGTGTCTTTAAAGAAGAATTTCTTTTTTGTTCTCCTCTTGCAACCACCACTAAAGCTACAGATATTTTGGAAATAGTTATATCATTTTTTGAAACAGAAAACCTGTCATGAAATAACCTCTGTGGATGTTGTACAGATGGAGCATCAGCTATGATGGGTTCAAGATCTGGATTCCAAGTACATGTGAAAAATCGGTCTCCAAATGTAAAAGGTTCTCATTGCATGATACATCGTCAAGCTTTAGCTTTAAAAACTCTCCCTGTTTCATTTACTACAGTTTTAGATCAGATAATAAAAATTGTGAATTTTATTAAAGAAAGTGCCCTGAATTCGCGACTCTTCAAAGAGTTATGTACTGATATGGACGCCGATCATAATATGCTTATTTTTCATACAAATGTTCAATGGCTATCAAAAGGAAATGTAACAAAACGAGTGTTTGAGCTCAGAGAAGAACTCAAATTAATTTTCGAAGAACATAAAAAAACTGAATTTTGCAATTGGTTAAATAACAAAGACTGGATTACAAGTCTTGCATATTTAGTTGATATATTTGAGCATCTTAATAAACTCAATTTACAAATGCAAGGAAAATGTACAAATATAATCAAATATGTAGATTCTTTAAGCGCTTTCAAGAACAAAATACAAAATTGGAAAAGAAAAATCAAACTAAACACAGGTGTTCAATGTTTGAAGAACTTTCTTCACTTTTTACCACCGATAATGACGATGAAACATTGCCTGAATCAATTAAGACTGAAATTGCTCAACATTTAACTGCCCTAGAGGACGAATTTGAACGATACTTTCCAGAAATCAATGGAGATTAGTTGGACTTAGTGAGAAACCCATTCAGACTGCAAGTTGAAAAAATTCCTGATGAATATCAGGATGAATTTTTGGAGCTTAAAGATTCAAGTGCAAAAGACATATTTGATGAAAAATCTTTAACGGAATTTTGGCCATTAATGATCAACTCTTATCCAAAAGTGACAGAAAAAGCTCTCCGTGCATTAATCCCATTTGTATCTACGTATCTTTGTGAATTTGGTTTTTCCACACTTTTGCAAATAAAAAGCAAACAAAGAAATCGATTGGGTGTGGAAAATGATATGCGTTGCGCGTTGTCAAAAATATCCCCAAGGATTATGGACTTGGTGAGGAAAAAACAATCCCAAATTTCTCATTAAATTTTTTCTAGCTTTCTTCAAAATTGTATTCAAAAATATATAAATAATATTATTAAGACATTAATTTATATTTTATTTTTAGAATGATGAAAAAATATATGTCATTAGTTAATAAAAAATAATTATTTCGTATCATTAAAACAAAAAAAAGGTCTTTTTAATTCTAATTTAAGGGGGGGGGGCATGAGATTTTTGAAAATTTACAAGGGGTGCGTAGAATAAAAAAAGGTTGGGAACCAATGATCTACGTGATTATATTTGAAAATCTCAAATGTGACGTCCTATTATATCCTCTATTTGACATTCAATAGATATTATAAAACTAGTTATTATATATATATATATTATTGTAGTTATTATGTACTATCTCTGCGATGACACAAAAAGATTTCTATGTTACTTTATACTTGAATAGGTACTATACCACAGATAAGTACAATATAACAATAGTTTTCGTTTTCGCTCTTTAAGTTAACTCCGAAAATATTGTTAATTTTTTTGTGCCCTAATTGTTTTTTTACCTAGTTATTGTTTAATTAAGTACCTATAGTACCTATTAATATTAGGTACTTATAATATGACCATATATATATTTTGTTTGTATAAAAGGTGAAAAACTACACAATTCTACCAGATAATTAATTGTTATTAGACCGTTTGATTGATAAATGATAATGTTCTGCGTGGTCCCACTTATAGTTTCAACTTTCAAGTTTGTATTGCGTTATTATCGTACCCATGTTCGTCATCATAACATAACCTCACAAATAATGTCAATATTGTTATTAATCATAAAACGCAATATTCCATTTGCATACCACAAAATATGAAATATCATCCATTGTACCATTTTATAGTAATTATTACTAATTATTATAATCGTAGTATACTTAGTATAATTAATTGTAATTATTAGATACCATTCCATTAGTACGTAGAGGTACCTACATTCTACGATTCTAACTACAACTACAGTATGAGCACGCTGGCTATGATGACATCAAAAATACTTGACATTTTTAATCGCGTTTTTTTATTCCAATTAATATATATATAATAATATTATATTAAAGTATTATATGGCTAGGGTTTTGTGTTATTGACCATTTATAATTTAGTAGTTACAAGTATGGTAGATAGGTAGGTAGTATGGTAGGTACCTCCTACTATTGAAATATCTATAATGAAAGTAGGTAGGTATAATATAATGAACGTAAACATAAATCCATTATTTAATTTTAGCGTTGACTGATGAGTTTATTTTATATACAGGCTATCTGATGCCATAAGTACCAATATGGGCATTTAGTGAATATGATATGGATAGGTAGATACTATAAATAAGATAATAAGATATAAATAGGTACCTACTGTACTTTGAAAGGCATAGGTAATCAATATAATGCAATTTTTGTGTTATGAAAAATCAAAATTATTATATCTAGGTATATTTTTTAGTTTGTAATTACGTTGTTCAAAATATTTTAGAATATAATTGATAAATTAAATACATAAATAAAAGTGAATATAATATATATTATGAATAATAGTTTCATTTTTATTATATATATATATATCTATATATATATATATATGTGTGTGTACTATATTGATTCAAATTTTCAAATTTTCAAATGTTTGAAAACAAACCAATTATATTATTCAGATGTCAAATGAAGAGTTATATTTTAGCTCTTTTTTATTCAGTTTGTTTTTCTCATATAACGCATAAATAACGCGTGCGGCTTCAGTGTTATCCACCGACACCTCTATATTTTTTTTTCGAAAGTAACGAAAAGACACAATATGGCAGTCGTCCACAATGGATGGTCACAAGCCACAGCAGTACTAACTATTATATATAATGGAATATAAATAATAATACAAATTATATCACAAAAGTATTATTATTATTATTAATTATTATTATATAAATGTTCATATAATATTTAATTGAACTTACATTGATCAATTTATGCATTAACGTAAATTATAGGAACGGAAATATTAGTTTCACAACTTGAACATTGCTTACGAAAACATTTAAATGCTTTATATATTTGCTAGTTTTCTATCTGATAAGGTAGCCCAGTCGGGAACGCTTAGGTGCTCTAAATGTTAGGTTTAGATAAGTAGGTAATTCGAAACCGGAAAACGCTGCAAACATTTGTAAGGTACGTACGTAATTCTGCGAGCAAGACACAACAGACGGTGGCCGCCTCCCGACGTTTTTTTTTTTTTTATAATCTTTCATTTTTTGCACTCTATGCGATCTCTATGAGCTAAAACTATAAAAATCTATACGCCTTATGGAAGTTACAATGTGATGAACTATAGAACACTGATTTGTGATGTCACTGTACGCCTGCCTATGGAAGTTACAATGCGATAAACCATAGAACACTGATTTGCGATGTCACATACAGTAACTTCACAGGTAGGGATATTAACGGTGCTTGTAACATCTCAGAGATGTACATAAGCACTAAATTACAACTTCGCATGTCACAACATAACAACTATGTAATATCTCTGAGATTAATAATTGCACATAGAGTTAAAATGCCAATAATAAATTTTCAAATTATATATATTAGAATATATTCTAAATACCTAACGTGTTTGAAATATAATATAATTTATTTGTTTATAAATAATCACTGAGCTCTACGTTACTAAATGCCTAATGTCTACATCACATATACATATTTTCGTTGTATAATAAAATAAAAAACTTTTCTTTAATTATTCGGTGTTATTAGTCAAGATAAGAATTAAGAAATACATAGATACGTACAAAATAGTATATATTTTTGGTTAAGTATATTTTTTCTTATAATCTTATAATCGGTATACGAAAATAACATTTTAAAATTTATTTTTAAATTATTTAAAGATTTTATTTTTTTCAACAACTCTGAAATTCGCAGTTTTTAACTTTTTTAGAAAATTGAACAGAAAACGTTCGAACACTTGACATATTCTCTTAGAGAGTACATTTTTTCATGAAAATCTGCCATAAGAATACAATAATTAATCTTTGTATAATTTTTATGTTTATATTTTATTTTATGAAGTTTTGTTAATTTATATTTATTATACAGAGCAGGAAATTAAAAAAAAAAAAACAGGATCACCGTTGTCCAGCTACCAATTGTAATATAATATATTATAATGGTTAATTTTAATTTTTTATTGAATGATATTTCACAAAAACATATTTCAAAGTTGTAAAGATATTTTAAAATAAATACCATAAACAGTTTTCTAAATAATTCTTTGGAAAAATAATTCTAATACATTCATTAAGTAAATACATAAACACAAACAAGTAAAAATACCTAAGAATCGTATTTAGAATAATTTGTAATTACGATTTCTTTAAGCATTTAAAAAGTATCTGGTCTAAATATACAAAAGTTATTTAATTGGTAAATATTTTAAGTCTGAATACAAGTAATACGTACCTAGTAAAATATAAAATAATTTATTCAAAATAATTATATTGGTAGAACAAATATTTTTAAAAAAAGTAAAAAAATCAGCAATCTTATAAATATTTTGAAAAAATGAAAATTTTACATTTCTGAAAAAAATTCCTAGAAAAATCAATAATCATTATTTTAAATTTTATATTTAAATCTATTGATATTAAATCATTTCTAACTCTTGTTTTATAACTAGCAACACCGGAAACATAACATAAACTGTTACAAAACTACTGAATTAATGCCATTAAATGAATGTATCGTTTTTAGTGGATTAACGGTTTCACAAAGAATAAGTTTGATCGTGGGCCACGTTCGTGTTTAATTTCTGTTTGACAAAGTTATTATTAATTAATACTGATGATAGACACAGTGTTTAAGAGGACGACAGAAGCACCTAATGTGTTTGCGTGATTTTAATACTGACTTTGACACGCTACGGTTGTTATCATTAATTGCTCTTTTCAAAAACCCTCCACCCTATTCATGCATGACTGAACAAAATAAACTTTCAGTTGTGGTGTATATTGGCTTTATTTAATATTTTTATTACACGTAGTTTTCTTTGCAAGACTCAAGTACAAACTAAAAAGTTAATGCAAATAAACATTCTCGTGAATCACATTTTTATCGATTCTCGTACGTAAAATAGAAAATTCACCTGCCATTTTCTAGTCGTTTTCATTCATTGTGTTTGAAAATATATTTTCTAAGGTAATTTTTTGAGTTTATTCAATATATTTTTAAAAATATAATTTAGTCCAGACCGGAGTTCCAAAATGTTATAACAGAACTTGAAAATAAACGTAAAATTAATATTGAACGAGAGAAGTCGTCTTATACTCGTATACGGGAGTAATTATGAAATATATTTTAATCGTAATATATGCCATGAAACTATCATAATATATTGTCCTAGTATCAATATTTTAATAACTATTAATTAAGTGTGTCATATAATTGTGAATAAATAAAATATAGAAACATATCACCCATGATCATGGTGGATGTAGAACGTAGGGTGAGAATTTTGCAATCCGTTTATTAATATGTTCAATGATCTTAGCAGTTTTTAGGTTTCCCAATATTTTTTTATTTACTTTTTTATCCAAACTATTGGGAATACTCGTATACCACTTCATAACAAATTTGTGTATTTTCATTATTTTAAAATATTAAAAATAATTTAAATTCTGAATGACAATTATGTTTAATTATTTACAGATTTAATTACAAATTTAATCTTTAATTTATGATGAAATTATTCGATACCGTTTATTTTGATAATTCCAAATATTTAGTTTGTATTTTAATAATATTATAATATGAAATTCTCTGTATAAATACCTAAATTATTAACTGTTGATATCCTAATTTAGCTCTTTTTTATTCTAAATTACATTTTTTATTCATTTAATTTATATTAAATATAAAATCAATTTTTTTTTCATCCAATATTTTCTTTTTGATAAACTTCAAACCATGCCAATTTAATTGTCTTCATCTATCAAATATATTGCAATATAATAAAATCCCTGTGTAAAACTTAAATTGATGTAGGTTATATATAAAAACTCAAGTATAAACACTTTTAATAAAATATATCATGATTTCTTTGAGAAAAATATGTGTATAAATATATACCTACCTACCTATATTATATATTCTTATAACGGTATAACAACCTAAATCAAAATAGTTTACTAAAATTAGTGAAGTACGAAAACAATTGAAGTCTAAAGCCATTCTGAAACAATATTTTAATATTTTGGTGTTGAGTTACTTGTAGAATTATTTATAAATATAAATAAATACCCAGTTTCTACAAAAAGAATTTGTTTTTATTTAACAAATACGTATTTCGAAAACAATGTTTCAGTAGTTGTTTAACACTGAAGATGAGAACATTGTTTTCGAAATACGTATTTGTTAAATAAAAACAAATTCTTTTTGTAGAAACTGGGTATTTATTT
>JAIPRL010009176.1:0-18343 GCA_025469235.1 Pemphigus obesinymphae | reverse complement strand
TGTGTTTATGGAAAGACGCCATTTTTTAAACCAGTCGGACGCCATGTCAATTTGTTTTTGAAGGGTGAAGATGGCCCGTCTGGGATTTTTTGAGGAGGAGTGGAGGAGGGTATCGTCTGCAAATAGGCGTACGTCGTGAAAATGGTCAGTGTTTACCATATTATGGTATTGACTATTGAGTGACTGGTGCAGTTCGGTCGATTCCACTTTTTTCCGCTTTTCGGTATGTACATCCTCGTTCCATTTGCTTTTCAGGTCTGACTTGTTTATATGACGTAGTCGGTGCCTTTGTCAGCCTTTTCAATCCACAAATTATGCTAACCCTTTTTATTGCTCTTCAAAAGTGGTTTGCTTAATCGACTTCACTTAATAGCACGCTCTATTGTTCGGTTGTTTTCAATCATCCTCAGTCGATCGTCTAAATCCGCCAATAGATAGCGCCACTGGTATTCCGGGGGGGGGGGGGGGTCCGATTTGTCTATCGGTCGATTTTCGTCATATTTTGAGTTTAATGATTCTTCGGTTTCGTTCGAGTGAACGACTACTTTTATTGGACTTTATTTGGTCGTATTATTATTATTATATTATATTATATTATTCGTGTCATATTATATACTCGTAGTTTAAAAATTAATAAAAGATATACCTTGATGTAATATATAGTATTATACACTTTATTATAAATCTATATAGTACACTTGTAACCGACTATTGTAAAAAGTTTTAAATCAAACTTTATAATCAAGGGCGTATTTGATCTGTGTTTATTGGAGAGAGGGGGTGAAACTAAGTTTTTCATTTATAATAAATACAAATTATATTTTCATTTTTGCAGTATCAAAAGCGTTTTACTCATGTTTTAAGAATTACCTATTCTACGAGTGATGGACAAATGCCTCCATTGCTCCCTTCAAATACACCCTTGTGTGTTACGTAGATATGTATCTATTATGTACGAAAATCATCAGTTTCATTTTATACAAAAATAATACTGCTAACGGAGTGAGTAAATTTAATAATAATAACTAATAATGTAACAATATGTGATTATTTTGTTTTGAAAAATATTTTTCATGTTTGTGAATATATTTCTAAATTGTATTACCATTTTATTTATTTATCAATTGGAAATCAATTAGGTATTATACTTCGAATATTAAACATGATTGTTTCGTGAACAATTGCCAAATTATAATACATGTATTGCAAACTCATTAGTTATCGTATTTTTAAGTGATTCTGAAATTCGAGAGAGAATGCCACTCAATAATAAGTATTATGAGAAATTATATCTGAAGAATAAAAAAATGTTTGACCAATAGTTCATTCATAAATAACAATTACATTTGATACCGTTGATGGTGTGTTAGCAGTAAAGTATTTTTCTCCCGTCTTCTTCAACAATATATTATGTCAATCGTACTTTCATTTATTTTATTTTAGTTTTTATAATACATTAGATATCTATATTTATGTGTACCTATATAATTAATATGTTACATTTACTTTTTAAGTGTCTGTTTTTTAACGAAATGGTACAGCACATCAATTTATTTGTTGTTGTAATGTTTGATGTATTATACAGAAATAAAAAATAAGAACAACAAAAATAGGCTAAATATATTAGATTTAAAAACCAGCATCTTAAATAAATACGACTAAAGTATGAATAATATTGTAGAACAAGAATTGAGGAGAAGTGGAATAACAGGAGGAAAGTAGCCAAAAGAACATAAATGAGCAAATAAGGAGGATTATATGAGGGGGATTACAAAAAAAAAAAAAAAAAAATACTCAGGACGAATAGTGAAAAATGGCGATGAGTTAAGGGAGAAAAGAAAATAAAGAGAAGGAAATACCCCAGATTACTTAACCTAACCACAGAACTAAGGGGGGGGGGTGACGAGGGATGATTGGCAAAATACTTTTATGCCAAACAGCATAATCGGATTGCAAGGATGTTCATTTAGATTGCCAGGTATTGCATAAAAGTTTACAGTGAATATGTATTTTATCAGAAGAATGAATTTTTGACGGAGAAAAGGGTAAAAATCGTTTAATGGCAAAGGCCAGCTTGTCTGTTGACTTATTACCTAAAATACAAACGTGGCTGTTTACTCATAAAAATTCCACACTTAATTGAAAGTTGAGAGATGATGGACTAGAAATTTGATAAGTAAAACGAGAGGAGAAACGAAGGCTGAGAATGAATTAGAGGATATTGCGAGGAGACAGAATTTGAAGGCTGGATGATTAGTATATTGTTGGCATCCATAGTAAATATGAATCGCAAATAAAACATTTTAGTATAATATTCAGCTGCGAAGAACGAAATGAATGAATGTAATTTATCCGAGAAGGAGAACTTCTAGGAGTTTAGGAATAAAGAATTAAAAGACTACAGAACCGGAAAAGATGGGTTATCAGTAAAAATAAGGAGAGAAGGGATAAAAACGGAAACTATGAAATTGTTAAAGAGGAAATATGAGAAATATAGGTTGAGATTGAGTTTAAATGAATTACTATAAATTTGATATAGAAAAATAAGGGCATAAAATTGACCTACACATAGTACGAACTTAATACAGATGTTTAAAAATTATAGCACAAAAAGTAAGTAATATTGACATTTTTTACAAATTTAATGGACAAATATAGTTAAACTTGAAGTATTAAATTTTTTACATTTTTAGCTATTAATTAAAGAGTTATAAACAAAAATGTACTAAAACATATAGAAAAATGATCAAAGTCACCCTGCACTACATAACGTAACCTAGTTGCGTAAAATGGATATAGATAATAAATACCAATAAACACTAATAAACAATAAATAACAAAAACCAAGTTTTTTGTATCAAATATTAAATTTTTATTTAACATCAGAAAATACTAAAATATTATTATTATTACTTTGTATTTTATTCTAAATTCGTAAAATATCTAAAACATCACTGTGAATATTTATAAACATTGAATTTTTTTATAATTTATTAAAAATTTGTTCCTAAAAAATATATTATTATGATCTAAAAAAGAAACTGTGATTTATTAATTTATATGATATTTAGAATATTGTTTGCTTTTAAATTTAGATAGGTATTATTCTATTCTTTTAACTTATGGGTAGCCTATTCTAACTTATTTTTATATTTTTCGGTCAACTTTTGTGTTTTAACTATATTTATTGTTATTGTTATACCATTTTTTTTATTTCGTAGAATATTTTAAAGTATAAACGTTAAACTTATATGTATTATATATATTATTAACATATGTACAATGTTAGTGGTGAAAATTTCATGTCTCTAGCATCAATGTTTTCGGAGTTATGAAGAATTTTACCACAATTGTGTTTACCGATTTTTATGCTAATTTTTTGATAGATTTTTCTTACGCGTTTATCGAAAAAATTAAAAAAAAAAAAAAAAATCGAAAAATAACCTCTCTAGAGTACCAACTAGATGCAATTTTGTACCAGAAAATATGTAATGATCGGAGCACTTTTTCTTATAGAATTTTTGGGTATAAGCATAAAAATGAAAATATATTTAAAAAGAAACACATCTTTGTAATACCAATACGTTCATGGCTTCGCTCAGAATGTAATATAGGTTTTTCTATAAAAATTAAAAATATTACGAGGCCAAAAATATCAAAAAAATTCTAAATAAGATTTCGCTAACAGAATATCGCCCGAGTTAATGAGGCGGGTCGGTTAAAAGGGAAACAATCTGAGTTCCATAAATGGAATATGAAACTCGTTTACTTTATTATTCTGATATTAACAGATTATCGATGGCTTTTTGACGACGCGACTTGTAAAAAAAAAAAAAATTGGTTTTATAATGTTAGGTACATTACGTCAATCGTACGTCAATAGCGTAATATATCTTTGGCACTCGACTGTTTACGTTATAAACCTAAAATTTGCCCTTTGGCGCACAATGCGATTTTAACTTAACCCTCGTATTGAATACCTCAGAAAGGACGAATTTTATTTAGGGATTATAACTATTTTTGACGATGTTTGATGAACATTATACCCGTTAGATAATCTAATTAACTAAAATAGGGTTTATAGTAAGTGAAGTATGAAATTAATGGAATCATATTTAATTTGTTTTATTCCACGGCGATTAGTCATTTTAATTTATGGTAATTAAATATTATACGTATTAAAATATTATTACATTTTAAATTTTTTTTCCCCTAATGGAGTAGAAATATTTAGGTACGTAATTTAATGTAATCATGTAATACAGAAAATTAATAGTTTATACGATATTATTGTTATAATACTTGTTGATTATACGTACAAAACTGTCACGTTTAAATGATAAATAGATTAAAATATGATTTAATATTCCGAGAGGCGAGAGCACTCAAAACGACGTACTTTGAAACTATAAAATATTTATTTTTAAAGTTTTTATTCCATATTTGGCCATGAATAATGTATATACACTTATTTTCGAAGCAACTTAACTCTCTAATTTTTTTTTTTTTTATTATAACATAAAAATAGTGTATAAAAAAATGCACGAAAATAGAACGAAATATTTACCATTTATCAATAAAAAGTCGAAACATTAGTACAAGTTTTCTTATATTTGCAAAGAAAAATGACATGGCTAATTTACTTTGTAGATGTGTTAATTATGGAAATTAGATTTATGTAAACTAGGTAGGTAATATAATATAATATAATATTATATTATGTTTATATATTTTAACATTTATTACAAGTAAAAATATAAAATATTATAATTATAATCCGATATATTATTAATAACGAATTAATACATAATTACTATAATATTATCGTAAATATAATGGGTTCTGTTTACATGTCTAAAAGAGATGAAAAATAGTAATTTCAAGTTTAAAACACACAATTTCATAGATCACATCTTATATGTATAAATGCTTGAAAAAATCAGCGTATAGGTAATTCTAATAAAATATTAAGCCACGATTATATTTAAAATAATATTTTATCAAGTAAGAAATTGAGTTTATTCAGCTGATAAATATTTTGTAGAAGATTACTAATTTAAGATGGCGCGTTTCCATTTTCACGTAAAAAGGCCATTTTTGTAGAAGTTAAGAGTAGCCGACACGGCGACCGTACACAACGGGAATATAAGGACTCCAAACTTTGTATGGAAATTAGAAACTTAAAACTAAAAATATGCCTTTATGAATTTTAAATTTATTTTATGTAAATTAGCACATATTATTAATGATTAAAGTATTCGGAAGAATTTCAGTTTTATTTGTTTCTTTTTCATGGATTATGATTTAAAAAAAGTATTTTTCAATACGAATGATTAAAAATGATTAAAATTATTTAATATTGCAATATATATTATGTATTATAATATATATTATATTTGCAGTATATATTGCAATATTTTCATTCGAATATTTTACAATACTGATAATACAAATACTGAATACTGGTATCTAATGTTTTACTGTAATATCATGGAAGTATATAATGATAGGTTTGTATTAATTCATCATCAAAATAATTAATATATTTAGTAGGTATACACTTTTATTACAATAGGCTGAAATCAGTTTTGAGTACACTGTATAGTACATTTATCAGGTACCTATTTTGAGTTTCAAAGTGTAAAAATCTGGCCATTTTTCTGTGAATATTTACTGTAAATGTATTACCACCTACTAAAAATGTTCTTAAAAGGTTTGTTCGTATAACAGTCTTAAGTTTTACACTTTTAATTATAACTTCTCCTAAAATCTACCATCCATTGAAAAAGTATATACGGAAAAGAGCAATAAAATAAGTTTTATGAAAACGCCAAGTGTTAAAAAGTGTTAACGGTGTTTTTTTGATTCGACTAAACTATATACGTGTCCATTCGCATAAAGAATTCTTCGAAAATGGCCCGTACTAGAGTCGATAATATGTGTTTACGTTTTTTTCGAATGTTTTTCATTTTATTCGTCACATTATAATATAGACTATAGGCGATATTACACAGTTTTTTTTTTTTTTTTTTTCCCCGTTTTCGAAATTGCCACTCGTGTGGCTAATGTACGGGCACGACGAACTTATACGGTGTCGTCAGTGGTGTGTGCCTGCTGTTTTTATAGTATTTCAATCGTCGCGTCGTGTGACAATTGTTTCAACACGAGTATTTCGGCGACATCATAAATGGCTTTCCGTTCCAATAAAAGCCATTAAGCAGACTTATTGGAGTACCGTTACTTTTATCGGAAATTCCCTTCCTTATCACGTCCGCAATACCCCTCCCCCACAACGGTAAAAAATACGTGTACAGTTCTGGGGCCCCCGGAGCCATATCACTGCGCATCGACGTCGACGTACAATATCCGACAATAATTACCGGAAACGTAGGTATTATGCCATCATAATTTAAACGTTATAATATAGTTCAATATACGTGTAGATTTAAACCAACAGCCATAACAACAATATGAAACTATAACAAAAGTTCAAAAGCATAAAGTTCGAAGTGCATTATTACTGTTATTATATTACGCCTAATAATTATATTATCGTTTTCGATAATATGTTAAAGTCAAGGTTGTATAGTTTTGTGCGATCGGTATTTAAAATCCAGTAAAATAAAATGAGACTATATTTTTTGGAGATATTATAACCACCGGTTATCTCGCAGTGATCTTTACACTTACTGTCTTTGTGCTGTATTATTATTATTATTATTATTATTATTATTATTATAGGGGTATAAGTAGTTATATTTAGATGCGGCACACTTTTAACAAACATTTAAGAAAACTGCATATATAATTAGAACTAATTACTAAATTGTTTTTAAGACTAAAAAAACATGAACCATTTTTTGTGCACCGAACGAGGAGAAATACGTGTGTGTCTATCATTGACCTCTTTTTGAATGTAACGGTTGTGTAAGACACATAAAAAACGGTATATTGAACAAGGAATGTTTCTCTATTATTTTTTGTATTTTTGTTTCAATTAACTATACGGAGTATATATTTTTTAAATACGATAAAATAAAAACAAGCACAAAATATCAAGTATACCTATATCATTATATTATATTAGAATTGATGCTGACCTTAGTTCAAAATGAAATAACGTTCGTCTACGTATATTAAAAATGTTGTAAAAACGCGTTGTATTTTTATTGAACTATAATAGAATAGATGAATATTATTCACGTCCTACGCATTAAAAAAACAACAATTTCGAGAGTAATAAGAATAATATTGCTTTGTCCCTAACGTTCTTCTTATTAAAAAGGAATTAATTCCAAAAATCATTCATTCTGTGACGTGTTATTACAGTAGGTACTGAATTGAAAATAATTTACAAACCGAGAACATATGATTAATATGAAAATATATCACTTCAATTAAACGCATTAAGTTCAGTTTATTTTTCTTTTTCTTAAAAATACTGCAATAATATTTTCTAAAATTTGTTAAAAGAACATTATATATAGGTACATTTTAGACATAGGTACTAAATTTTGAAACTTTAGAACAAATTCGTAATTTGATACTTATTTTATAATATACAAGTACGTATAAAAATATATTGTTATATTTATTGTACATTGAATAAAAAAAAAAAAAAAAAAAAAAAAAAAAAAAATGATAAACGGAATATTAATAAAACATTGCCACTAAGAATTTGTCAAAGCTTTATAAGAACTACGTACCTTAACTATACCTCAATGTATCGGAATAATACATCAATATTATAATAAATCGATAATAATATAAAGTGAATTTGATAAATGCACTTATATTATTTATAGTATTAATTGTTGACGTGTTTTATTTTATATGGACAACTATTCTTGCTTACTTTGAGTATTTTTCGGCAATTAAAATCAAAAGAGGAAAAAAGTTCGGGTTTATATTTCAAAATCGTTATTACAGTCGTTACACGCCATAGATGATACGAAATTGTAGTTTACATTAATTAAGTTCAATAATGCATATTTAATAAATAATGTAGGTGTAGATAATCATTTAGATAATAAATATCGGACAAAGAATAATGATGGTATTTTTACGACCTGAATATTTACATCGAAGCTTATCAAAATGTCTGTATGCCTAGTAAGTGGGTGTCATTGAAGAACTATCGTTGATAGTGAAAAATCGCGACACACGCGCTGTGAAACACAAACTATATAGCTTCCATTTATCAACGACACGTCTACGCCGTGTACGTGTACATACGCTTCAAATATATCTTCCTTTTTTCCAGGTTAATTTTAATGTCCTGATCAGTCCCATTAGTCTCTCCAACGAATTATTTAATAAAACAATAGTTAAGTCTTGCGTGCCAATCGATATAAGTTTACTAAATAGTTTTAAAATTCTGTAAATTAATTAACTTTAATTTCAGAGTTAATTTTTATCTTAATTTTTCATATTATATTTAAATTGATTAAAATAATAATCACGTTATTTCCCTTTTAGATCTTACCATGATTACTCTTGTTTTGTATAGCTTAATTAGTTATTTGAGAAAGTTTAGCCCAATATAATGTTTAAACTTCTAGTCTAGCGGTTTTTGAAAATTAATCTTGTTTGTTATATTTATAAATCGTAACTGAAAAAAAAAAGAAAAATAGAATCTATTTCTTACGATTATTTTAATTTTAAAAATATAGTTACTAACAGCTTGATAAATACGGGTTTAGACAATCTAAATAGAAAATAATTATATTTTACTGGTATTTCTGTAGTTCAGGTTTGTCAAATATTGGCTGGAAAATAAGATGGAATTCAAACGGAAATCAAATAAATCATCGATATAGCCACACTGACATTCATCGCTTGCAATGTTTTCAGGGTTATTACGAGGATGTATCTGCCAAGTGAAAAAATCAGAGGTCATCCACAACAAGACGTGTGTTAGAAAAACCGGTTTCGAGGTTTGATCTGGAGAATACTCAACAGAATTCGTTCCAGTTATGCTCGGATTAGTGAAAATATGATGAGACGGAACCTGACAGAATACCCGATGTGTGACTGTGAAGAAATACAATCCCAAGTTACCTATTTTAATGTAGAATTTATTGTCGGAACCCTGTGCAATTTTGGTTGTTACCGATTTGATAAACGCAGACCAAGAAACCATAAAACTGTCGAAATATTGGTCAGAGAAAGTTTAATGTTAAAAGTGTGTGGTGCAGGTACGAAAAAAAATCTGGCATTGCAAAATTTTAAAATTTATGCTGCTTGTAATATGTTTCTGTTTTTGTACAGATTTTTCGAACATTTTTGACAAAGTCAAACATGATATCTGAATTTAAGATATGTTAAAACGATTAGTGCATGTGGTTCGACAATATTGTAGATTAAATCATACATTATTTAACGTTTTAAAATTGTTCGTTATAGGTAAACGGTTTTTTGGTTTAAATTAATATTACCTATAGTATTGTTTAATTTCGGTTTACTGTAGGGTTCGCACTTGGGCCAATCTTGTTTTTTCTTAATATTACTTGGTATAAATGTATAAATATTAGGGTAGTATAAATTACTACATTTTTCTTAATTAAACTATAATACATTGTTAACTGTGATACCGCCGCTGATTCATTACAATCTGACTAGAATGTATATAGTAGATGGTGCTTTGAGATTTATGTCACACTAAATTATTATCAGTTTACTAGTTATTGCTGTGAATACGCTTAATTTTGGAATAGGGTTCTATTATTTGACCAATCTACAATATTGACCAAAAAAACTACATTAGAGAAAGTTTGAAATATATTTGTATGCCATATATCTTTTTAAATGTAATTTTTCCAGTTCTTTTTCGCCTTACATCCCGTTAGACGGGTTTGTTCTCATATTAAACCCGAGTTTTTAGAACAACGAAAAAAAATATATTTATACCTACCTACCCAATCGATTAATTTTCGAGATTTTTTTAAATCGCACAAGATTAAATAACTCATTCTACTTGAAAATCTACGTCACCAATTATATTACCAAATACCAACACTCTGGCTTTTAGAGTAATTAATACTTATTAATGAATACGGAATTGACCCATTTAATTCACTTAATTTTTATTTATTCAAGTTGTACATCCTACTCTAAATTTAATTAATATAAATAATTTATAATATAAGTACATTGAACATACATAAATATATTAATATTTTAAATGTAATTCATATTATGTATTTACAAATAAAATGTTTGGATCCTATTTGAGTTTGGATTATTTTAAATTGGCGATTGTAAATTTCATCCGAAACGGCCAGGTAAAAATAGGTCTATAGTAAATTCCGTCTGAAAATTTACGGGTCAAAAAAGGTACACGTAAATTCCGCCCAGAAAAATAAATGTTTTTAAGGTAAGCATTCCGTGACTGTACGCGACGTTCTTTAGAATTTGCAAGTTACAAAATGTACGAACACGGAACAATCATCAGACGACAATCGTCAATCGTGCCATTTCTTATTGGCTTTTACTACAATATTTCGGATCTAATTGGCCAGTTAACAGCAGATAGAAATTATAAATTATTTGAATCATTTGTGTTTGAAATACACGCGTTAAACGTTCCAAAGCTGTATTCACACGTACATAATATAATGGCTCAATTTATCGAATTTGAACGTGAAAATAAACTTCTACTATTAGATAATTGTAAATTAATATTATTAATAACTCGACGTGGTGTTTCACAGCAAATCGCCGATATTTTCGATCGAAGCGAAGCTATATTTCTCTACGCGAGTCAGAGTACTTTAAGAACTTGTTAAATAATGTTTCAATAAAGATATTTTCAGGACGGAATTTACATGTACCTTTTTTTACCTGTACATTTTTGGGACGGAATGTTTTTTATATCTGCCTGTTTTCCCGGCTGGAATTTACACGTACCTTTTTTTACCTGTACATTTTTGGGACGGAATTTACCATTTTTGGGCAGAATTTACATATGCCCATTTTTATCATGATATTTGAATATTCCATATTAAGAAAGTAGAAGACTTAAAATGGCAATTTATCTAATTATTTATACAAAGATTGCGTCTTATTAATAGTTTTGTTAACTCGTGTAATATTTTTTATTGTTAATATACTTATGCCAGGTTGCACGAGTAACCAATAACTAGTTTGAACTGAATGAATAACTTGGTTATCGGTTCAGCAGACATTTTTCCAGTTGCAAAAACGACTTATCGACTGATCGATTCAATAAAATGTTTTAATTTTTGATTTTTTATAGATCACTTGTGCGACAATCAATCTCTCTTGTACTTGGTCATGTTATTTATCTGCTTGTTTGTCTAACCTATACCATACTTTGTTAAACTGTTTTTATAGGTCGTTTGTGCGACTCAGCATTAATATCATATAGTTGTTTAAACCTTAAACGGAAAATAGAAACAGGATATATCGTTTTTATTATTATTAAATTTATAATTTTAGTAATTTTCAAGTACACCAATAACATAAACATGCTTTAGTTGTATAAATTATAATATCATTATGACAAACGAATCACGTCATTAGTCGTTGCGCATATGGTAAAACCGAAAACTTTATCATTGCTCTCATTATTCTCGGTCTATATATTATTCTAAATTTTAATGTACTTTGATCAATTACTAATGTCAGCATGTCATACTGTAAGTAATTTTTGTTAATGAAAGTTGACTTATTATCGAATTTGATTGATTAGTATTAACCATTTCAAAATATATTCAGGCCTAAGACAAATTACTATGTATTATTAGTTATTACGCTATTGAATAATTTGGATAAAAAATACACGTAAATATTCATAAATAACTTCTATATAATATAACTATATTATAATATGATATTTTTAAGCATATTTTGCTAAATTAATATACAACTACACGAGTATCATAATATTATACCTAATCTCAATATTTTGAACAAAATAATTATTCTAATTTAAATAAAATATCTTTTAATTTTCATCACATAAAAATATGTAATTATGCACATACCTATATTATTTTACCATTAACAACATTAATGTATAGTTTCATGGCAAAAAAAAGAAATTATCATATATGTATTGATAATGAATTAAAAATTTGTGATCTTGCAAATTTTTATCAACAGCAATCAATATTACGAATGTTTTTTAGTAAAACACATTAAAATATAAAATACACTTTGTTTAATATTTTTAAAAGCTGTTAAAAGTCAATACATTTTGTCTTGTTATTTATAACTTTCGTGGTCTATTATAAATAACGAAGAGGGTATTATTGAATAAAACATTCTCTTAGAAATCTCATTTTCATAAAAAGAACAGTAGAACTATTTTAAACGTTTACAATTTATAATTTAGATTATTCTTATTGAATTTTTTTTTTTAGTATTTTATGATTGATTGATTCTAATGTATCTAAATACTAACCAGTTTTTATTTTCATCACAAATTAAATTTACAAAACGTCTATAACATCTCTCTGAGTGAAATATCGTAGCCATGCCATTGCTAAACTGTATATTATGTATTTTACAGAGGTGAAGCAAGTAATCAAATGTCAGAAATCGTTAAACGTCATAAAAGGTGTTATTGGGGTACAGATGACTGAAACTGTTTGAGAGCATAAGTCCGTCCTGTTTATCGTTTCACATGTCCTCCGCCGTCTTCCTTTTTGTCCTATTATTCCTCCTCACTAACACCATTCCCAAGTAGTGCGTATTTATGCCGAACGCTCTGTTGATGGGAGAATTTCCAACAATCCCGTCAGATTTCCTTTCGGTCTGTCAATTTGACGTAGGCCGATGGCTTTATTATATTAAAACGAGCTGCAGATAAATAGACCCGAGCGAAATATAGCGTGGGTGTAGACGATTGTGTGCACGGTAATCTCTTTGCTATGACTGTAATAGCTGTGTTGCCGATTCGGCATATATTTGTAAGTGACGGTGACGGCCGACAGACGTATACAGACGTATTATGGCTGGTATATTATATTACTATATTGCCTATTGCCAATGTCGGTCTACATCAGAAAAATCGTTGTTGAAAAAAAACGAAATTTCTGTTAGTTCGTCGATGGCGGTTAGCCAAAGTTGTCGAGAGTTATCGTCAGATACACCGATGTATCTATACCGCTGTCACCATTATTTAGTATCAGTCAATCACGATGGATGATAGCGTTTCCCAAAATCAGAAACGATTATTGCGTGTATGATTCAATAAAGCCACTCGGTAGTTTTACACACACACACACACACACACACACACACACTCACATAAACTAACCGTAGGCGTAGCCCGAGGGACGAGCAACAGATGACCGTCGATCGATATCAAAAATATATTGTACAAAATAATACCTTTTTTCATGTAGGTGCTATATACTGCAGGCTATTGATTATATCAAACGTAAAACCAATGAAGTGTTTTTTTTTTTTTTTTCATTGATTATGATGCTAATGCGCAACAGACAACTTGTAAAATATATAATATCCTACACAAAAGAGGAATCATGATTAAAAGTTCAAGGTAAATTATACAAGTAGGTACCTACAAAAAAAATTTGAAAATACAAGTGAATATTAAAGCTCAATATTATGAAACCACAGATGTGTATCATCATCCAATATAAACTTAAATGTACCTATTTTAAAACATTTTCCTACACTTTATTTTTTGGAAATCGGATTAACTGTGATGCATGGTAATGAAAACGCACTGAAGTGTATAAAAGTATATAATATACAAGGAGGTAAAATAAGTTTTAAATTGGTATAAAACAAAAATTATTTTTACTATCGTAAATCCATGAGTTACCTATAAATGCGTTATATTTTCAAGTTTTATTATTTTATAACATTACTTTATTAGGTATATAAAATACAATTATTAAGCACATATAGGTTTTACCGTAGCTCTAGAATTTTAACGTAATGCGTCTATCTAAAGTACCTAAATTTGAGAATTTTATTTAGATATATAAACGGTAGAATTTATAATGTTCGAAATAACTCTTAAAATAATAAATATTATTTTGTTTTGTAGAAATATAATATGCAAACATTAATTATTAATAGTGTTTTATTATACTTTACTCTTCATATACTTTGACTGAATTGGTTAGACAATCGCTAACTTCAATATTTTTGAGACTCATTAAGAAATAATATAATATTACTTCAAAAATAATAACATTTTTTCTAATTTTTTTTATGTATAATAAAATTAGTTATTTAAGCTATTATCTTTCTTATAAAATGAAAATTCGTATTTAAATATGTTGATTTTATTCTTATTCATTTTCTGAAATAATTTAAATAATTGTACTAATTACTGAATGTTTAAAAATAACGGTATAAATTAAATTATTGTTAATCAAATAAAATGTCAATAAAATCATTTTTATTTTATCAGCTATTTTGTCAATTGTAAATAAATTAAATAAAAATATACGGCTTTATAAAAAAAGAAAACAGAAATTTTAATTATGATAATTGGAAAACCATTTTTTGGCATAACCTTATTATATAGTAAATAGTTAATAAACTGTTGTTTATATTTATGATTATAATTAAAATTAAAAAGTAATTAAAAATGACATATATTTACTATCCAATACCAATATAAAAAATATACTGTCATAACATTTTAAGAGGAAGCTTTAATGGGTTCTGTAAAAGACAATTTTTAAGAAATGTTTTGAAAAAATGAATAGTCCACAATTATAAAATAATAAAATACATTTAAAAAGTAATCTAAAAATAGATTGATTGATGTCCGTTCCACTTTTTATTGTTGTTAAATCACGAAGTTTGTTAAAAATATGTTGACGAAAATCAAACATAAAAGTATATTACCTAAAATATTTTTGGAGGTGATCACCTATTATAAAATATATTAAATACAATATTTTGGAGACGATTTCAACGGTTTTTTTTATTGTATTTTAATTATATTGTTCAATATTCTATGTAAAAAATACTTTTTTTTATTTCATTTAAATTATATTGACATTTTAGTGATTAATATTTTGCAAAAGGCCGAAGAGATTGTTTCCGAAATATTGTCCTTTACATATTTTGTAATAGGCTTTTTAAATTTAAAATCACTTTGAGCAATTTTTTCGTGGACATGTTTTTCATACTGACAATAAGATTCTGTGAAATAATTCCATATAATATACATATGTTCAAACACATTTAGTTTGTTACAAGAATATCGTGTTAAATGACTTTTTTATAATTTTAAAAAGCATGCACATACTATGTAATGTATGTAAGTAGTCTGCCAACCTCATACACGACTACACCGTGAAATTATCCGAAAAATAAATGAAAATTTTTCCCGCAGAAATGAATTAGTTCATGATAATGTTCAACCCGGGTTTTATAATTAACAATTGATTTATTATTCGAGTTAAAATAATAAAAATAAAAATAATTTATTAATGGTTATAACTTCTATAGCTTAATGAAATCTTTTTTTAATTATAATTTACTGATGTATTTGATATTTAATAAAAATCTTTTTTGTTATTTTTTTATTGCATAGAAAATGTTTTTGCTAGGTACTATAGGCACTTATATGTAATATATATATATTATATATATATATATACACAAAACAATAATGTAATGTAAAAATTAAAGCTGAAAAATATATTTGAATAAAATGATAGTAATTAAATTTTGAAATTTATGTACAGTTTAAATAATCGTTTGATAAATTATATGAAATTATGAAAATAGTTGTAGTTTTAGTACCAAACTAAACTAACTATATACTGTAACTGTATAGTATATTTTAGG
Organism: Pemphigus obesinymphae; assembly: GCA_025469235.1. NCBI lineage: Eukaryota > Metazoa > Arthropoda > Insecta > Hemiptera > Aphididae > Pemphigus > Pemphigus obesinymphae. Next base: position 2,536 of record JAIPRL010009176.1, on the reverse strand, counting down.
ATTAATGTTTTGTAAATAATACTATATTGTAATACTACGCGCACTGTATGTAGATATATATATATATATATAGTATATACTTATACATAATTTTCGACCGCATTTTGATTGAACAAACGTATTTTGCCAATATAATACGCCGCCCAACTATATGAATATTAAATAATCATACAAACCACAATAATAATAATTGTATATATTATAATAAGGACTAAGTTCGAAACTTTGAAATCGTTTCAGATAATTGAAATTAATTTCATTAAAAAAAAAAAAAAAACTCTCATAACATAAAACAAGTATAAACAAGTCGATATTTCCAATTATTAACTTATATAATGAATATATATCACTATTGTATAATATATTTGGACATTTTTAGAAAATACCGCGATAACGGTAATATTTAAAGGTATATTGATTGGATCTTTTTATGTGCACGTTCACTATTGGTATACCGGATTAAGTGTTTGTCGAGTGTAGAAAAAAAAAAAAAAAAAACACACACACATAATTTTTAAACCAATAGCTTACTCGTTCCGTTCAAAATCTCGGAAATTGTGAAAAAAATACAATAATTTTGACGTTTCATCGGCACGTACCGCAAATATAATCGTCATTTCCGTCATTTTATACTTATAATTTAAATGTAAAACGACGAAACGCAATATTATATTTTATCGCGGTATGATTATGATTATTATTATTATTATTATTCTATGTATGAATAATTTTCTTGAAATCTGCAATGTTAACGATAATTTATCGGCGTGTAAACGGGCGCGTGCGCAGGTTAATGGTCGTATATATATACTATACTATATATAATAGGTACGGTATAAAGGAAAAAAAAAAAAAAACGTAATCAAACGCGTAGTAGTCGTACGATAGCTTTTTAAAAAATGCGTTTAACGTGAAAAAAAAATTTAGGTTTATAAATTGGAGAAACCGATCGAGTGAATCGTCGCGTGCTTTTATATATATATACTCGCACGTATATATTATATATTAGAAATTGGCTTATTTATTATTCGCATATACATATACGGAAAGACGACAATTTCGTGTACATATATATATATACATTATACATTATATACGTACATATATATTATATTACGTGTATATATATATATGTATATGTAGTGTGTATATAGGAGAGGGTGAGTCACGTATAAATAATATAACGAACGAAACCAAAGGATAAATCCGGTAAACGAGTTCATCATCTTGGCGGTGGAGGAAATTGCCTTTTAAAATCGACACGGTGGGTTTTATGCGCGCAGTTACATATATATATAGTATATACAAACTACGCATATATATACACTATATTACATATATATTATTGTTTCTGTATATTATATGTGCTTCTATGATGTAATATACGTAAACGATCCCTCGAAAATTTATTTCCAAATCGATTTATACGGTATATGAGTATATTAAACGTCTATATGTAATACGGTATCACGTGTATGTATAATATGTGCACCAGCTATTATAATACCGTTTCGAACGAGCGCGCGCGCGCGCGGGCGCGCTACTCGCGTAACGCGCGTATACATAACACGATCGTTTTATTATTGTTTTTAGTTTTCCGTATATACATTTTCTTTTTCTTTTTTTTTTTCATCTCCTTTTATTTTATTTTTCTTCATTGTAAAATAATATACAATATACACAAATAATACCTACACAAAATAATACACCTATATACCCGATATCGTCACGGAACACATATACATACTATATAGGTATACACGGAAGGGAATCTCGATAAAAATTACACGAGTATTCTAATATGGCCGGCCGAAAAAAGGTCGGCCGTACTATTATAATTTATAATATATACACGTCCATCAATCAAGGGTGTACAAGAAATGTATAATATCTATATTATTACCTCATTTTCAAAAACGTTCGGTCACACTGTCGTATAAATATAGGTACCTAAATGACATTTCACATAACGACGATAATAATTTGTGGAGATAGAGGCGTTTCTCGCCATTCCAACTTATTATTACTAGAACGCCGAAGGAAAATGTAAAAATGAGCCCGAAAGAATATAAACGAATTCGAAAAATTAAAAAGGTTTATTTCATTAAAAACAATTGGCGGTGATGTCGCGTTCGCGGTTACAGAAAGAGAGAGTACAAAAAACATATGAAATTATATAAAAAGGGCCGACGGTCGCGGCGTCTGGGGAAAGGAGCAGTGTGGCTCACGATACAATAAAATATTTACGAACGTATTGAAGTTCGCCACACATTTCTAGATAGGTATTATAGAAACGCTCATATCCATAGACATTTTATGTGTCTAATATTATTATGTTGTCGATATCACATTATCACCTATACCATAGAGTAATATAGAGGCGGCGTTACGTCTAAAAATTGACGCTGCGATCGGTGACAGTTGACAGAGTAACCACTAGCCGAAAACAAAATATTGTGCACTAAATAATCGTGGTACCACTGATATTTGCCATGAAACGCCGCGCATTTCTCATGATATTTATATTTTTAATAAA